>BQNB010021461.1:0-64241 GCA_026074375.1 Tanacetum coccineum
AATCCCGTGTTAATTATAAGTTTTATACGTGTTTGATCTTTCCGCTGCATACTCGTGATATGTTTAATTGTAAATTAGATCTAAAATCCACAATGGCATCACGAACCATCGTATATGAATTTGTAATTACAAGAATAAAATTGGACAAACAAATTAGGGTTCTAGATTAATTTTTTAAGCCCTTGGGGCGTTTTATGTATCAAGATTTGATCTTTATGCATCAAGATCCAATTTTTTATTGGTTATTAAAATTGATTAGACGATTTCTAGGTTGTATGCAATTTTATGAATAAAACTTGATGTGTTTAAATTGTTAATTGATCTGGTTTTATGTTAGATTAATTGTTAATTTGGCATCCATGATAAATACATTCATTTATAAATACATGCAATTTATCGTAGAGGCGATATATGATATTAATCTTGTTAATTGTTAAAATTATTATGCAAATATGATGATCAAGACCTAAAACGTAGACATTAAATTTATGTGGTTATCGATCCACGACTTTAAAAGCTAGGGAAGACCTTGGCATGTCTTAATGGGGCCTAAAAGTTAATCTATGTGCTATGTGGTGTATATTTATATAAGGATTACACAATCGATTATCCCGATAAATGTGGCCGGAGTTTATAGGACGAAGGAGCCTTATATGAATATGTGCATGTTTTAATTATTAGATAATTAGGATCATATCTTGATATTTGCATGGATTAATTGTTAAGTGTATATTTTTGAATAATTGTTATGTGAATTAGTTTTGTGTTTATATTGTTTTATTTTAAGTTTGAATTGTGAGAAAATAAAAAGGTTTTTTGAAAAATAAATATTAAACATGACTAATTATTATGAAATCAGATTTATTATGGACTATTTATAGTTCATATTGTGTTTTCCAAATTAAAGTTTTATTAGATTGGTTAAAACTGGATGCTATGGACTCATGGGAAGTACGACTCATCCACTAGAATAAACTATAAGAGAAGTTTAAGGCGGAGTGGTCAACATTCCTAAAGAGTTTAGGTTTTTAAAATGCTTCGCGCTAACCTGATTTTCCGCTTCTTTGTGCGTTCGATTGGAGTTACCGTGAACCATGGCATGTCACTACAATATACAGATTTTCCACCATTGATTAATCTTTATATTTGAAAACACGTTGAATCGTCAATTTTAAAAAGGTAACACTATTTATACATTAGATGTATAGAAAATATGTGATAACGTAATAAATAACTAAATTGAGTAAAGTTTTTATTAAAATTTATGATACAAAGAAAGTATGCATGCTTCTTCGTACATATTTGTCACGACAAATATAATACCCTTTTTAAATAAGTTATTGCCATCCAATTCGTAAAAACACTTGTAGATGCTTTTTACTATGCGTGAGACGTATGTAGATCGTAATCCCAAGGTGATTATACACTTTTTCGTGAGACGTTAGTGTTACATAATCACAGTTTTTGATTGGACGACTTAATCGGTTTATAGGTGAGACCTTAGATCGTGGCATAGATGGGATAAACATGCTTACTAGAATATTATTGTAATAAAGTAAGTCCCATATAGTTCTAGGAATTGCACCGGTGGCAATTATTGATCGTCAATTACCTTTTGAGTACACCATCACTAGCAGATCAACTGATGTGGTGGTGGTACGTCAAGTAGGATCCTAGTCTTTAGAAAATTAATTGTTTATTAAACATGGGTAGTTAATTTTCTTCAAGAAGTTTTATCGAAAATACTAATTCTTGAACTTTAACTATGTTTTGTAGATGGCACTACCTGTTCAAAACATAAACCATTCGGCTTTCAGGTCGATGTTTGAAAGAGAAAAACTTTCTGGAAATAATTTCAATGACTGGTTTCGTCAACTTAAGTTAGTCTTGAGAGTTGAAAAGAAAATGTATGTCATTGAACAGCCATTACCCGCGGCTCCTGCTGCTAATTCTGAAGCAAATGTGCTGTTAGAATGGAATGCAATTTATGATGCATATAATGAGGTTGCTTGTCTTATACTCGGTAGTATGACTCCTGAGCTTCATAGACAGTTTGAAAACTCCTCACCATATGACATGATAAAAGAGCTTAAAGCTATGTTTGAAAAACAAGCTGGAGTGGAGAGGTTTGACCTAATCCAAACTTTCCATGCTTGCAAACAAGAACAGGGTAAACCAGTTGCTGCATATGTCATCCAGATGAAAGGATATGTAGATCAATTGGAACGTCTTGGTTATGTGCTACCACAGGATGTTGTAGTAGGTCTCATCTTAAATGGCCTTACTACAGATTTTTCTGGTTTTGTAAGAAATTACAATATGTATAATATGGGGAAGACAGTGGGTTAACTACATGCTATGCTCATTGAGTATGAAAAAGGTTTACCTAAAAAGGCTGAAACACCACAAGCAATGATGATTAAAGGTGGTAAAATCCAGAAGGCCAATAAGAAACCGCTTAAAGCTAAAGGCAAGGGTAAAGCTAATGGAAAGGGAAAGGATAAACAAGTTTATATCCCTAAGCCTAAAAACCCTAAACCTTCTGCTAAAGAGCACCCAGCTAAGGATGACGCCTCCACTGCAAGGAGGTGGGTCATTGTAAAAGGAATTATCCTGTGTATCTTGATGAGTTGTTAAAGAAAAAGAAGCAAGTTGGTTCTGCCAGTTCTTCAGGTATCTTCATAATAGAATTATTTTCTTTCCCTACTAAATCCTGGGTGTATGACACTAGTTGTGGTACTCATATTTGTAACACAAAACATGGTCTTGGAGGAGTAAGAAAGCTGAAACAAGTAGAAGCTACTGGAAGTTTTGACTTAGTTTTGCCTAATGGCCTTGTGATTTGTTTAGACAATTGTCATTATGCACCTTCTATAACTAGAGGTGTTGTTTCAGTTCACCGTTTGGTAGAAAATGGATTTGTCCACCTGTAACACCCCATCCGAGAACGGGTCCAATGTCACACTTATGGCATCAATAAATGCAAGCGGAAGACTTACTAATACAATGGTTTGGCAAAATTCCTAAACGAACATTAAATCCGAAATCCCTTAGCTAAACACATTCTAGTATAGATCTGGTATGCTAGTTCCTCAGGATGGTCCAGTATGAGCTCCTAAGCACTCTTCACTCATAACCCAACTTCCCTCTTATTACCTGCCGCGGAGAAAAGAAATGCGGCTGAGCTAAAAGCTCAGTGAACAGATATATACAAAACAGATGTATAACAAGACAGACAGATCAAGTATGCATAAGTAATCGAATAGAATCACCATAACCTGGGTAACAAAGATTTAATATATCATAAGAGCTGAATGAAATAAGTAGCCAACCGAAGGTAGCCAAAGAAACAGATAGCTAAACGAATTAGATAGCCAAACGAAACATATAGAAATGCCCACCGAGCTCGAAATAAATGTCTAAAGCATGCCACATACTTAGACCCTACAATCAAAGGCATATCATATCATATCAAATTGTACATAGGAGCTGCAGCTCCAAATGTACCCTACAAAGTGTGCAATGGGGTGTTGGCACCACACTAAGCCATGCACCAAAACGAAACGAAACAAAGTACCTAGGATGCATCCATACGCTCCCTACAAATCAAATCATATATGGCCAAGTGCATAATAAAGCACACAAAACAAAAGGGAAACGCCGTGGACTAATCACATCGCCACAGATAGTGTCACACCATTGGTGCCTCAATGACGCGGCCATGGTACCTCCATGGCTAGTTAGCTCAGGCATCAGAACAAAACAAAGGGTTCATATAACATATCAAAACGAAACATATTATGTCCAAAGAAGAGCATGTCTAAACAAAACGGACAAGTTCATATCATGGAAATATCAAATGAAGTATGTATCAAACGAATTCAAAGAGCTCAACAAAGTTATCAAATAAGGTTGCAACAAATAGGATGGAAAACATAAATAGGGATTTCAGCGAGGCAAATAGATACGGAGCAAAAGTCATGAGAATCCTTAAAAGAAAGGATAAAAAATTTGTACCTTAAAAGCAATACAATGCGTACTCGAAAACACAACTTACTTCTTCTTCGATATAATCTACAAGAATTCCATAACTAATAATTATTAACAATCTAACTTAGTGTTTAGTCATGATATGTGTCGTATTAATTTAACTAAACCTATCAATATACTAAATTGTTACTCGGTTTATTCTTCATATATTTTCACAATTTATGACACTTTTACTTATAACGGTTACCATATATCTTTCTAAAAATACTGAATTAATAAAAATAGCATTCTTATGGCTTTTATACTATAGTTACCTACATATATTACTTTAATTTAATCACTTCTATTATAATATGTAAACTTCCATTTTGTCACTTACCATGTTTAAAGAGAACATTTCAAAAATACATTTGAAGTTAATTAAGTAGACCAAAAATATGGGTGACAAAAGATATGCACACTGTATTTAAAATTAGTTTTTGAGCTAGCAATGAAACCAAGATTGTCTAAAAACAGTTTGTGAACTAGTTTGAGGAAAACCCAACTCTCAAAAGTTGTTATGTCAAATAATAATAAGAGAAATATTTATGAGGACTTTATCTCCTTCCTTATGGCATGCAACAACAAACATCTAACCATTATACGTATTATAAATCAATATAACTTAAGTTCTTTCCCAACACATTTAACTACACCCTCTGTTCTTTGTTTCACTTGTTCGGTTTCAATTTTCTTTTACGTAATTTATTGCAAATCTGATCAGTCTATTATTAGCTTACATAATGAAAACCTTTTATAGACTTAAAACCTTTGACTAACAGTAAAACGACTTATTTTGAAACCCGAAAAATTCTGATGGTAAATTACTACGTTGATCATAAATGGGGGCTTTCGGTTATGATTTCATTAGAATATGTACCCTGTTAACATATAACAATGATTACTTCACCTAATACTTATTCGTAGTCTATGATCATGCATTAAACAAATGGTTCAAGTTTTACCTCCAAGATAAACGTGGATAAATCGAAACAGAACAAGAGCACGAACACTGAGATACAATCGAGACACAATCAAAACTCAAAACCCAACCATACACATACCAATCACTGAACCAAAAACCGCAACCCACGTACGGGCATACACTGAATCCAAGCACGTACAACAACTCAATTTCGAACTCAAACTAGGACAACAACCCGAACCAAACTCGATACAAACAAACTAACCGCAACCCAAATACCCAATATGTGCACAAGCGTTCAGTTTGAATATTGAAAGTCAGTGTTAGGATTAATGTTTTCTTAACTTAGTACCGACAGTACAATAGTTAGTACTGTCAGTTATACTTAGTACCGACAGTACAAAGTAGTTAGTACTGTTAGTTAGTTAGTACCGTTAGTAGAAAGATAGTTAGTACCGTTGAGAAGATATTTAAAAGATATTTATGAGATATTATATAAATAGATATGTAAGCCTTTTAGGGTTATCCTTATCATATAAAAGGAAACACTTAGCATAGTTGAACAACAGTTGAAAACAAGATCATAAGGAATAACAATATCATTGTTAGCAATCTGGTACTCTCATGAACCAACTTTAGAAAGGTTGTTATTCAGTTGTTCATTGTTCTTCTTAGTACCTGTGTTAAGATTCCGCATTAACACATAGTATTCATAGTCATTGTTTCTACATAGTCGTGTGTATTTATACATCTTGGCTATCATCCTTTATAGGCTGCAAAGATCCAATCAGTTAACAAGGACCTTCAAGTGGTATCAGAGCCTTTGAGAAACTCTTGAATATGGAAAAAACAGATTAAAAAACCATTATTCATCTCCCAATAAAACAAAGCTTAAACATGTCTGGGAAACACATTGGATGAAATTCCATTCACACAACCACTATGCCCAAGAGGGACACAACAAAAAAAACCCAAATAACAAACCAAACTCCTCAAACAGTCTAAACCATCAAACAATGCCTATCTCATAAAAAGGAGGAATATGATAGATTGGCTATTGATTGATAGACACTATCTAGCTCTTAACAGACTATCCAATTTGCGGAGGTATTCAAAATGGAAATGGTCCTGTGTCAGTCACACTGAACATTCAGGGGGGGGACAAATTAAAATTTTGTCTCATAAATCAAGCAGAAGATGGTTGTGGCAAGAGAAGAGAAAGAAAAGAGGGACCACCTGCTAATGCCATTGCCAGATGAATCTTCTAGCTAAATTCATAAGATGACAGATGCAAAAGAAATGTGAATGCATCAAATCCAGGGTATTTTGGTGGAAATGATGAATCCAAAAATTGCAGAAAGTACATCTTAACAGCACAGTTTGAAGGAGTTCGTGTATCAACACAGATGGGATGCACAAAAGGTCATGAGTGATTCTCTAAAAGTCTTTCTCAGTCAGCTAGAGATTCATGTGGTGCAGGTGTATCAACTGAGATGCAAATCAGAAATTTATCGTTCTCTACCTTCTGCTTGGTTACTTGTTTCCTTAATCATGGAGGAACAATACCTGGAATGGCTGTCTCAGTTTGATGATTGTACAACAATCTAAGTGTTTGAAAATGATGTAATAGGATTTACTGCTTCTATGCCTTCTTGCAAAATAAATATAGCATTTTGTTTCTGAAAACACCAGCATTACTAATAAATATTAGTACAGTCTTATGGTGTTTCCAATTACTTCTGGTTCAAAACTCAAAAGCTTTGAACATCTTCATCTTTATTCCCTGCTTGCAAGTCAATATCAACAGTAAGCCTCAATTGGATCATGAGGTCTTGACCAGTTGATGAATATGATCTTTGAAGAAATGGATTAAAAAATGGCATGTAGCACATGATCTAATGAGATAAAGTAGTTTTTACAAAGAAGACTGGTTAGAAAGCTACAGTTTGATGCAAAAAGAACCTGTGGTTTAGATTAAACAAGTGGGAATTGCTAACAACTGCACCAAAACATCGGCATTTTGCAAGAGAGTATTGAAAAAGGAGGATAACTGGAGGAGGGCATGGATCGGAATACTGGAAATAAAAGATGATGGAATTACTGGAAATTAAAGATGGGATGGAGGTGCAGAACTGGAATGAAAGGAGATTCTAGAGCATTTTTGGTGAAGTTATGGATGAATGTGGGATGAGGGACAAACCTATTTCAGAAGATGATGGCAAATTATGCTTTTTTTGGCTAAGCAAACAGCTCAGGACTCCAAAACACAGGTATACTCTTCCTGTTCAAATGAGTGTAAAGAGTCTTATGCTAACCTTAAAAGACTATATGATGCTCAGAGAGAGCAACTTAGTGATGCTAGCGTAGAAATAAAGGCTTATACTCAAGGTCTTAAGAAAGTTGAAGCACAGTTAGTTGCCCATCAACAAGGTCAACTTTGGTATGAACAAAAAATCAAATTTATGAAAATAGATTTAGATGATAAAACAGATGTTCTAACATACCATAAGAAATTGTTGGCTAAAGCTCAAAAAGAAAAAGATGATTTAGAAGTAATAGTAGACAAATGGAATCATTCTTCAAAAAATCTTGGTAAAATTGTAAATTATCATATGAGTGCCAGGGATAAATTTGGGCTCGGGTATGGTGATTACAGATATAGTGGGATTTTGAGTTATGAAAATGAAGTTTTCCAAAGTGTCTTTAAGAGCAATAAAAGTGATTTTGAAAATCCACCTTTGAATAAAAGGCTTGTTAAAACAAGTGAAATGCAAGCAGTACCCCCACCCATGACAGGGAATTATTTGCCCTCTGGACCTGATATTGAAATAGATGACTCACAATATACATATGGTCCAGAAAAGACTCAACCAAGTGAATCTGAATCCCAAACAACTGAACTTGATACCTGTAACTCTAACATTAGTACAGAACCTTCTGAATTAGTGTCTGAACCAGTTGTCAATGAATCAAATGTAGAAGTTCAATCTAAGGTTTGGTCTGATGCTCCAATCATTGAGGAGTATGAATCAGATAGTGATGATGAGTATGTGACTGTACAAACTAAGGGACTTGATACACCTAGTTTTGCTAACAAGCAAGTAAAAACACCTAGGGAAAATGTTAAGAATCAGTCTACACATAGTCAAAAACCTAAGGTTAACAACAAAGAGTTGGGGCAAGGATTTACTGAAAGAGCATGTTTTGTCTGTGGTAGTTTTAGTCATTTAATAAGAGATTGTGATTATCATGTAAAATTGGCTAAACAAGTTGAACTGAACAAACAAAATATGTCTAAGGGTAATGGTACAAGGGAGAGGAAACCAACATGGAACAATGTTCAAAGGGTAAATAAACAAAATCAATTTGTTCCTTTAGCAGTACAAACAAGAACTGGACATAATCCAGTTAATACTGCTAAGGCTAGCAGTACTAAAAAAGTTAGTACTGCTAGACAAAAAGTTAACAGACAGACAGTACTAACAAGCACTATTCTTAAAGTTAATACTGTTAAGCCCATTGTGAATGGTGTTAGACCAGCAAATGTTTTTCACAAATCTCATTCACCATCATCAAGGCCTTTCAAAAGAACAACAGTACTAAAAACAAATTTTTCAAACCAAAAAGTTTATACTGTTAAGGTAAAAGAAGTTAGTACTGTTGGGGAAAAATGGGTCACTGCTGTTAAGTCCTCAGCAGGTTGTAAATGGAGAACACCAGGATACAACAATAATATTCTCTCCAAATACAATGGTGGATCTAGCCTTAGAAATTATTCAACTTTCAAAGATCCACTAGGCAGACTCAAGCCCAAACAGGCTTGGGTCCCTAAGAGAGTCTAATCTCTTTCTTTTACATGTGCAGGATAATCCACATAGAACTCTAAAGAATAAAGGAATTATTGATAGTGGATGTTCCAGGCACATGACAGGGAACAAGGCTTACCTTGCTGACTTTCAAGACTTTAATGGTGGCCCTGTTGCCTTTGGAGGTAGTAAAGGCTATATTACTGGTAAAGGGAAAATAAAAACTGGTAAGTTAGATTTTGAGGATGTAAGCTTTGTGAAAGAACTTCAGCATTTCAATCTCTTTTCTGTGTCACAAATGTGTGACAAAAAGAACAAGGTTCTGTTTACTGACACTGAATGTCTTGTTTTGTCTCCTGATTTTAAGTTGCCTGATGAAAATCAAATATTACTTAAAGTCCCCAGACAAAACAATATGTACAGTTTCAATTTAGAGAACATTGTTCCTTTAGGAGGTTTGGCTTGTTTAATTGCAAAGGCTACAACTGATGAATCTAACAAATGGCATAGGAGGTTGGGTCATGTTAATTTCAAAAACCTAAACAGACTTGTGAAGGGAAACCTTGTCAGAGGTTTACCTACAAAGCTTTTTCTAAATGACCACACTTGTGTTGCTTGTCAGAAAGGAAAGCAACACAAAGCTTCTTGTAAGGCCAAGTTAGTTAGCTCTATTAGCCACACCCTACAACTTCTTCATATGGACTTGTTTGGACCTACATCTGTCAGGAGTATAAACCATAAGACCTATTGTTTGGTTATCACTGATGATTTTAGCAGATTTAGTTGGACATTTTTCTTAAGAACTAAGGATGAAACTAGTGCAATCCTTAAGGACTTTATAAGACAAATAGAGAACCAATTGAATCAAAAGGTTAAAACTATTAGATGTGATAATGGAACAGAATTTAAAAACAGGGATGTTATTGAATTCTGTGGGTTAAAAGGGATCAAGAGGGAATACAGCAATGCCAGAACTCCACAACAAAATGGAGTTGCTGAGAGAAAGAACAGGACCCTTATTGAGGCAGCAAGGACCATGCTTGCAGATTCATTTTTACCTAACACTTTTTGGGCTGAAGCAGTTAGTACTGCTTGTTATGTTCTAAACAGGGTATTAGTGACCAAGCCTCATAATAAGACACCTTATGAACTTTTAACTGGTAAGACACCAATTATAAGTTATATAAGACCTTTTGGGTGCCATGTGACCATCTTGAACACCATAGACCACTTGGGCTTCATTTGACTTGGAATCCTACTCAGATAGTGATTATGCTGGAGCAAATCTTGACAGGAAATCCACAACAGGAGGTTGTCAATTTCTTGGCAGGAGACTCATTACTTGGCAATGCAAAAAGCAAACCATTGTGGCCACTTCTACTACAGAAGCCGAATATGTTGCTGCTGCAAGCTGCTGTGGGCAAGTTTTATGGATTCAAAATCAAATGTTAGACTATGGGTTCAACTTCATGAACACAAAGATCTACATTGATAATGAAAGCACCATTTGCATTGTAAAGAATCCAGTATATCATTCGAAGACAAAGCATATTGCTATTAGGCACCACTTCATACGAGATGCTTATGAGAAGAAACTCATACAGGTGCTTAAGATCCACACTAATGACAATGTAGCTGATCTACTAACCAAGGCATTTGATGTTAGCCAATTTCAGTTCTTGGTTGTTTCAGTTGGGATGATACATCCATAAGCTACATTGGTTAAAGGGAGGCAATATGAATGGTTAATCTGTGGATGAAAGAGGTACAACACACCATGGCAAATCAAACTTGTTCCAAGAAACCCCAAAATACACATACATAACTAGTTATGAGCACTACTTAACGTGAACTAAGTTCAAGAGTAAGAAAATTGGTCAAGTTGTTCTTGCTTGGATTAAGAGTAAGAATTCTCTTGTGAAGCATTTTGAAGACATGAGATTAAATTATGTCATCTTTGACAACAAAGGGGTTGCATACCATTGGAGCGGTGTGTACCAGGTAAAATTGGTTAGTATGTGTTGATGATGAGGGGAGGTTGGTTCAGCCACCTGAATAGTGAGTCATGGTTAGATGGGTCAGGAGGTGGAATCTAATTTTTTTTTAATATTGTATGGATACATATTAGCTAGAAGTGATGCTTGTCAACGCTTTAAGAAGATTTAGAGAGTCACTGAGAAGAGTTACTGATGGTGCTGAAGCATTCTTGATACTTACATTGTTCATTCTTTGTTTGGACAAAGTTAGTACCGACCATGCAAAGTTAGTACCGCTGGGCCAAGTTTGTACCGCTAAAGAGACATTGGAGAAAAATACCGCCAAGGGTACAAAGTGTAAATTGGAACGTTTTCTTTAAAATTAGGTCTCCAAAACCTATAAGAATCCATCTCAATCGCACACTTACTCAAGCAATCTCTCTAACTGACATTCTTATTTACAAGCCCTAATCTCTCTTACCGACGATCTCTCTCTTCTAAGCAAAAATGGCTGCTCTTGAGTCCTGTCCTAAGCACAACATGATCGCATACTTGGAAAAGACTGAAGGGAATGTTGAGTTTCATGAAGTCATTGATTTTCTTCGAAGAAGTTATATTTATCATGCGCTCACTGTAAGTCCTGTAGTTTCGACCACATTCGTTGAACAGTTTTGGACGTCTGCTAAGTCCAAAACAATCAACAATGTTAGGCACATAACTGCCAAAGTAGCTGGCAAGTTCGTGTCTATCTCTGAAGCATCAATCCGATCTGATCTTATTTTTGATGATGCTGATGGGATAGACTCATTACCAAATCAAGCTATCTTTGATGCCATTCGGCTTATGGGATATGAAGGGGATTTAACTGTGTTAACATTTAATAAAGCTTTGTTTTCACCCCAATGGAGGTTTTTATTTCACACAATTAATCATTGTTTAAGTTCCAAAAGTACCTCTTGGGATCAAATTCCTACAAATATTGCCACAGCTGTAATTTGTTTAACAACTAATCAAAAGTATAATTTTTCCAAATTAATTTTTGATGGAATGCTTAGACATCTAGAGGCTAAGAAGAAGTTTGTAATGTATCCTCGTTTTATTTCTATATTTTTAGGTAGAAAATTAGCTAATATATCTGTACCTTTAGATCACTTTCCTGTAAATAGTTTAACTAGTAAAGTTTTTTCTTTTATGATTAAGAAGGGCAAACATTTCTCAGGCAAAGTTACACCTTTGTTTGATACTATGTTGGTCCAACCAACTCAGGATGAGGGTGCTTCCTCAGAAAGACTATCTGATGAACAACCATCACCCTCTCCTGCTCCCACTAGTGAAGTCCCAAATGAGTCACTGCCTGACTCATCTTCTGCTCAACCAAGTGAGGTACCTTTTGAGCAACAACCTGACCCTTCCCCAAGACCTTCAAAATCCACAGTAGGAGTTTGTTAAAATTCTTGCAGGGGGTGGGGGGAGAGGGGGGAAGGGGGGGGAGGGGGGGGAGGGGGGAGATGGGGAAAGGTGGGGGGGGAGGGAAGGGGGGGAGGAGTGGGGGTGGGGGGGGGGGGGGGGGGGGGGGGGGGTGGGGGGGAGGGGGGGGGGGGGGTAGGGGACTCATTCTTGCAATGCAAAAAGCATACCATTTGGCTACTTCCTACTACAGAATCAGAATTATGTTGCTGCTGCAAGCTGCTGTGGCATTTGTGGATGTCAAAATCAAATATTATACTAGTGGGTTTTCACTTCATAACACGAAAAAATATACATATAGTAATGAAGCAACCAAGTTGCTATGTAAAGAATCCAGATATCATTCCAAGAGTCTAAGCACATTGCTATTAGACATCACTTCAACATAGATTCTTATGAGAAAAAATTGATCCAATTCTTAAAATCCACAACTGATGACAATGTACTGATCTACTCACCAGTCATTTAAGTTAGGCCGATCCAGTTCTGGTTGATTTCAATTGGAAGATAAATCCATAGAGTTGCATTATTAAAGTGAGGAAATTTGATGACTTGTATAGTTGTATAATGTTATTGGTTCCCGATACATTTAATCAAATGATGCAGCATTTCAAAGGTTTGAGAGTTTACTAAGTGATTGCTGAAAGTTGTTAGATGTACTGAAGCACCTTTGTTACTAATGTTCATTCTTTGATTGACCAAAGTTAGTACCGAGAGTGTAAAGTTAGTACCGCTAGGCAAAGTTTGTATCGTTATAGAGACATTGAAGCAAAATACCGCAAAGGGTACAAAGTGTAAATTGAAATGGTTTCCTTGAAATTAGGTCTCCTAAACCTATAAAAACCCAACTCAATTGCACAGTTCCTTATGCAATCTTACGCAATCTCTCTTAACTACATTCGAATGTACAAGCCCTAATTTCTCTCTTCACGACGATCATTCATCCAACAACAATAGCGGTCTTGAGTCATGTCCTTAGCACAACAGGTCACGTATCTGAAAAGACTGAAGCAATGCAGAGTTTTATAGATTATTGATTTCTTAATGCGTAGTTCCATTCAGCATGTTCTCACTGTAAGTTCTGTTGTATCTACTACATTTGTTGAATAGTTTTGGACGTCTGCTAAGTCTAAAATAATCAACAATCTTAGGCACATTACTGCCAAAGTAGCTGGCAAGTCTGTGTCTATCTCTAGTGGCATCGAAAAAGAAGTGATCTTCTTTTTGATGATGCTGATGAAAGACTCATTACGAAATCAGGCTATATTGGATGCTAATACACTTATGGGTAATGAGGAGATTTAACAAGTGTTAACTTAATAAAGCTTTTTTTCACCCCAATAAGGTTTTTTATTTCATACAATCAATCATTGTCTTAGTTCGAAAAGTACTCTTGGGATGCAAATTCTACTAATATAGCCACTAAGCTGTCATCTGCATTAACATCTAATTCAGAAGTATAATTTTTTTCTAAATAATTTTGATGGTATGCTTAGACTTTTAGATGCTAAAAAAAGTTTGTAATGGTACCCAATTTTTATTTCTATCTTTTAGATAAACAACTAGTCTAATGTGTCTGTACTTTAGGATCATTTTCCTATAAAAACTTTAACTATAAGTCTTTTCTTTCATGGTTAAGAAGGGTTAAACATTTCTCAGGAAAGTCACCCCTTTGTTTGCTACAAAACCAACTCGAGATGAATTGCTCCTTCAGAAAATGAAACCATCTATATGCTCAACTATAACCTCTCCTGCTCCTACTAGTGAATACCTAATGAAGCCATCGGACTGACTCACCTCCTGCTCAAACTAGTAGAACCTATTTAGCAACATGACTGACCAACACAAGATCCTTTCACCCACTACTATTATTCCTGATTATATTCCAGAAACTTTCTGGTGGGAATCTTGGAGGGTCATTCATCCAGTGATAATACCCTTCAGGAATGAGGTGACATGACTCTCCAAGAGTGTCTATGATCTTTGTCTCTCTTTATGTGCACAGGTTTCAGAACAAGCCAAAGAAATACAACACTTGAAGGCTCTGGTCAAAAAGCTCAAGAAGCAAGCTAACCTTGTAATCAAACACCACAGAGCATGGCTGCAAAGTGTTTCCTTGAAGCAAAGATTGGCAAGAAAGAGATTTCAAAGAAACAAAGGGTGCACAAAGAGTCGGTGTAAACCAAACTAGGGAGGAGTTGCTAAAGGTGAATCATCAGAGTCAAAGATATATCCTCTATTGATGAAATTCCTGAAGATACATTGGAACAAATGAACGAGAATCTCATGATTAAGGGATGACAAAGGGATATAGCATTAGAGGGGAGGACAAGGGATATAGTGGATGAAGACAAGGAGATTGAGGAGAATGTACTTAGTACTGAAGATGTACTTAGTACTGACAAGGATAAAGTTAATACTGACAAGGAGAAAGTTAGTACTGATAGACCAATGGTTAGTACTGACGGATCCAAAGTTAGTACTGATAGGCAAGTTGAAGGTACCGATGAACAAATTGAAGGTACTGAAGAGCAAATTGAAAGTACTGATGGGAAAAGAAAAGGTACTGAAGAAGGAAGTGCTACTCAACTCACTCAAATACCTACTTCTACAATATTTGGAGATGATGAAACCATAGCTAAGGTTCTTCTCAACATGAGTCAAGCCAAAGCAGTTTCTAGAGAAAAGGAGAAAGGTGTAGAGTTGAAGGATATTGAAGAAACTGACAGACCTAGACCTACCTCTACAAGATCACTTCTGACATTAAAGCTAAGATTGATCCAAAAGACAAAGGAAAGAAGAAAATAGAAGAAGAGGATGAATCTGAAAGTGAATCTGATGGTATTCCTGAAGCTGAGAAGAAGTTTAAACAGCTTGAAAGTGATGAAGAGATGGCTAGGAAAATACAAGAAGAGTGGGAAGGTGAAGAAGAAAGAAACAGAATAGCTGAAGAAAAAGCTACTAATGAAGCTCTCATAAGAAATTTTGATGATATAAAAGCAAGAATTGAGGCAGATAGACTTCTTGCTGAGAAGCTTCAAGAACAAGAAAGAGAGCAATTTACAATAGAAGAAAGAGCAAAGTTCCTTCATGACACAATTGCTGCTCAAAGAAAATTCCTTGCTCAACAGAGATCAGAGGCCATCAGGAACAGACCACCAACCAAGAATCAACTGAGAAATCAAATGATGACTTACTTGAAACATGTAGGAAACTTCAAGCACTCTGATCTGAAAATCAAGAAGTTTGAAGAAATACAAGTTTTGTATGAGAAGATTAAGAGGTCAGATGAAGATTTTATCTCTATTGGGTCTACTGAAGATGAAAGACTGATCAAAAGGATGAATGAGAAAGGAGTTGATTCCTCTAAAGGTGAAGTGATCAAGGAGGAGAATAAAGAAGAAGTCAAGGAGGAGAATAAAGAAGAAGCAATGTGTTAAGATTCCGCATTAAACAATAGTATTCATTGTCATTGTTTCTACATAGTCGTTTGTATTTATACATCTTGGCTATCATCCTTTATAGGCTGCAAAGATCCATTCAGTTTATCAGGACCTTCAGCACTCTTCACATCCATTTGGTATAACTTAAAGTCTAGTGCGCAAGCATAAGCCAAAAGTATTCTTATGGACTAGTCTAGCTATGGGTGCATATGTTTCGTCATAATCAATTCCTTCTTGTTGATTTATAACATCAATTGGAGCCTAGACTAACCTAGCTTTGTTTCGTAGCTTAAGACACTATTTTTCATCGACGTTTTATTTCTATATACCAATTTTGTTCCTATGATAGTCATATCCATGGGATTGGGTCTAGTTCCCAAAACCTCATTTTTTAAATTGGTTTAGTTCCTCTTGCATGGTCATTACCCAATTATCTTCTTTTAATGCCTCATTTATATTTTTAGGTTCTAATGTGGAAATAAAGCAAAAGAAATTGCTTTTGTCTTGAGCTTGCGACCTAAGAGTTCTTTGATTTAGATTACCAATAATGTTTTCTAGGGGATGAGTTTTAGATTCTTTAATATTTACAATTTGATTATTTTCTAATAAGATGTCTTCAAGATCATTGCCTATGGGTTTTGTTTTACTAACCTTAATAGCTTCTTCTTCGACTAACTCATCATCTTCTAATGGTGATGTTTTAGGCGGGGGAGGAGTTTCATCAAAAGTTACATTCAATGACTCTTCAACTTTCATTGTTTGTTTGTTAAGTATTATGTAAGCTTTACTATTTTGCGAATATCCTAGGAAGAGGGGGGGGGGGGGGGGGGGGGGGGGGTGGGGGGGGGGCACCTTCGTATGACTTTGGGTCGAACTTGGTGAGGTAATCTTTTGTATTAAGAATAAAGCATTTACTTCTGAATACTCTAAAATAGTTAAGGTTTGGTTTCCTACCTCTTAACAACTCGTATGGAGTTTTTCCTAAAATACGTCTAATGGAAACTCTATTAATTATATAGGTTGACGTATCGACCGCATTACACCAAAATTTTTGAGGAATGGATTGTTCGTTTAACATGGTTCTACTCATTTCTTGTAGAGTGCGATTTTTTCTTTCTACTACCCCATTTGATTGTGGAGTACGAGGAGCGGAAAAATTGTGAGATATCCCATTTAAATCACAATAGTTTCCGAATTGTACTTCATTATCAAATTCCCGACCATGATCTGTTCTAATTGATACAATGGAACATCCTAATTTGTTTTGGATCATTTTGCTAAATATTTCAAATTTTTTGAAGGCTTCGGTTTTATTTGCTAAAAATCTAGTCCATGTGAATCGAGAATAGTCATCTACGATTACTAAGGTATAACGATTCCCTCTATAACTTCGTATGGCGGAGGGGCCAAACAAATCCATGTGAAGTAGTTCTAAGCATCTAGTTGTTGAAACTATATTTTTAGCCTTGTGACTTGCATGAGCTTGTTTTCCAATTTTGCAAGCATCACAAAAATGTCGGTCGTATTTTAGTTTGGGTAGGTTTCTAACTAATTCTTTAGATGCTAATGATTGAATTAATTGCATATTAGCGTGACCTAATCTCCTATGCCATAGTGTGGAGTTTTCGTCCAATGTTGCAAGGACATATTTTGTCTACGGTTTATATTCCTAGTTTCTTTAACTATATTCCTCATTTCCTAATCCTTTAACTATAACATTTTTGTTTTGATTATTTCGCTATCGTGTTCGGTAATATTACATTTGCATTGTTTATCACATATTTGTACCTATCACTAAGCAAGTTATATGTTAAGTTATCTACGTGCTCAACATTTTCAATCATTAGGGAGTCTTGAGAAATCATACCTTTGCCTATGATTTTACTGCGCAAGTTGCTTCCAAAGATTACGTTTCCTCCGTTGTATGCTTTGTATAAAGAAAATACTTTAGATTAGGTCATGTGTTGTGAGCATCACTATCTGTAATCCACTCATAGGGTTTTAAGTTTATTCCTAGGCATATTTCTTCGGGGCTTGGATACCAAGACAAAGTTTCATCTTTAGTACATTTCCAATTTCATCTTCTCCATTATCACTCATGATACTCCAAATAATTGCTCTTTGATCGTTGTTCTTGGACGTCTTTGAACATTCACCAATGAGTTGATTTGGAATTCACCACATCTCTAAAACATTTTCTTCACTTTTACCATAAACCATCGTTTTTACTTCTTTGGGATGATTTTTCAATCGCCTGTGGTTGTCCTTACATAAGCTTCTCGTGCTCTTGTAGAATTCTTTTTTTTTTTTTTTTCTTTAAATTCTTCTATGTGGCCATAACATACTCTTCGTCTTCACTATCGGAGCTTGAGCTATCTTCATCACTTACTTCCTTTTTCACCTTTAATGCAAGAGATCTACTTTGTTCTTTCTTGCCTTTGCACCGTTTAAAATCTTTCTTTATACCTTTCTTAAGCTTTCAAGGTTTCCAATAAGTTCGTCAATGAATGGTAAGGTTGTTAGATTCTTTGAGTCTTCATCGCCGTGACTTTGCGCGACCATTTTGGATGTAATGTCCTAAAGAAAACTTCATAACACAATCTTGCTATGAAAAAACCTTCATCAAGTGCTTTTAGAATAGTAATAATAGTGTTAAATTTAGCAAGGCATTTTATTATTGATTCCTCTTCCGGAATCGTAAATTGTTCATATTGTTGAACAAGAAGATCTATTTTGTTAGCTTTGACTTGATTATTACCTTGATGATTGATTAACAAAGTATCCCATATTTCTTTTGCGGTTTGGCACATAAAAATTCTTTCGTATTCTTTTCGTGGCAACATGCATATAAATTACCTTTTTAGCTTCTTATTTTTAGCAGTTTCTTTTTAAGATCATCATTTTGTTTAATGAAAAGTACAACTTCTCCTTTTTAGTTTGGGGATATTTGAATAGGAGGAAAAATCACCATCGGTAATAATCATGCCAAAGATATAGAATCTTTGATTTCACATAAGTTTCGAATCTATTTTTCCAATAAATAAATTCAACACATTCAAATAGTGGTGGTCTTTGCATAGATTGTCGTTCTAAATATTTTTCCGATTCCATAGATCGATTCAAGTTTTAAAATACAATTTATTTTAAAAATCTTGTTTTGCGTAGCTCTTGATACCAATTGTGGAAAACTAGAAGGGGGGTTGAATAGTTTACCGCTTTTTAATTTAAGGTTTTAAAATGTTCATAAAAATTATATATTCGACTTTATGTGAATTCAATACTTGCACAATATAAACAATATACCTATCTAAACAATTAATAAGATAGTATGAGAAAGTAATGGAAGACAAGAGGTAAGAGTAAGAACAATCAAACCACAACGCGATGATTTATAGTGGTTCGGCAACGAAGCACCTCTTCGCCCTACTCTACTCCCCGAGCACCTAACTCTAGAGTTTTCTTCACTATGTCAACAAGCTCCCTTATGGCGGAGAAAACCGTACACAACGTTGCTTATACCAATTTACGACATAAAGCTAAAAATGTGAGTTCTAATCCTTCGCTAGAATCATATATCACAACAACAACTTCACACTTGGTTCACGACTTTACAACTTCACGACTTCTTTACAACACTACTTATATCATAACTATCCAGCACTACTCGATAAGATCACCACGATCTAACTATACTCACAAAGATCGCCAAGATCTAGCAACTACACAACTTTACAAAATTTACAAAAGATTTACAAGTTATGATATGAATGCTTTTAGAATTGCGCGTCTGAATATAATGCGGAGCATGCTTCTATTCTTATTACTCACGCCTCTCCGTTCCTTAGGTTCCCGGAAGAGTTTCTTTGCTGGGTTGGCATAAGCCGTAATTACCTTCTTAATAAAGATACTTATCCTCGATTTGAGTATGAGAGCGGAGAGGGTGGGTATTCTTTTCCGCATATATGCTGATTACTTTTGCCTTTGATTTTAACTTTCTCTTATGTGTTCTCTTTTTCCCTGTTATCTTTTGCAGAGATGGACTTGAATGCTTTCATTCGGACTGCTGATCCTCGCAAGGTGAGGATTGTTGAGCGTGCGAAGGCTGAGAATGAGGAGCCTATCGTGACTGTGGCCAAGCACCGTACCGTGACCCCTCTTCCAACTTTAGTTGTTTGCCCTTCTAGGGATTTTTCGGAAAGTGTTAAAAGAGAGTTTGGCGGAGATGTGAGTGGCAGTGCAGGTAGTGGTCAGGAGGATGCTTCCGTTGGTAGTTATAGTGATGCTGAGCCGATTGTGCTTGTCACGGCTGGTGTTGCCGCAGAAACCGGGTCGTCTAGGGCTAAGCGTCCAAAGAAAAATAGGGTTATCCATGAGAGCGAGAATACTCCCGCCGCCTCTCATCCGCCTAAGAGACTGAGGACAGATTATGGAAACACTAGTGGTTCCGTTATTGGAGGTAAGTCTCCTGGTGTACTTAATAGGTTGTTTCGAGCTTCTCAGCTAACAGTAGAACAGGGTGTCGCTTCTCTTCCTACCTTACCTTTTATTACTTCATCTGTGACAGCTTCACCTTTGGAGGAGGGCGGAGGTCATACCGATTCCGCGACTGCCTCTGCCCTGCGTACTGTAGGTCCCTCCGAGAGGTTCGTGGTTTGATAGCAGTTTTATATACCTAAAATATACTATAAAATAATATTCCACAAGAGCAATTAAGAAAATTCCCTAAGGAAAATTCACTCTCAAAAATATATATAATATAATATATAATACGTATATTAAACCGGGCAAATATGATCACCCGGGTCGTTTTCCCAACGACTAGTGAAATTGAAACCTCGTTTAAGTCCGGATTATGATTTGAATAAGCAAATTGATGATTTGGTAATCTAAAGCAACAACTAAATTGGACAATTAAAAACAATTAAACAATTAACTAATACGGGAAACCATTAAAACGCGACAAAGAAGCAAGAAAACTAATTTTAAACCCTAAAAATGCAAACTAAATTTCTAAACCTAAGATAGGACAAAAGAAAATTTTAGGAAAAAGAAAAACATTTTTTTGATTATTTTTGAATTTATTATGAATTAAAAACTAATTTAATCTAATTAAATCTTAAAAAATAGCAAATTAAGTTCTAAAAATTTGGAAAAATGATTTTTAAGCTTAGAAAAGTCTAAAATATTATAAAAGCAAAGAAAACTATTTTTAACTATTTTTATTATTAAAATCCTATTTTTAAAATTTAAAATAAAAGCTCAAAAATAAAATTTAAGATCTAAAAAGTGGTAATCTGTTAATCAAATAGGTAGCAGTTAGAATACATTCAGTCCACATATTTAAAGGAATCCCTCCCTAAAAGAGAAGGGATCTAGCAACATTAATGAAGGATCATCTTCCTCTCAACAAACATATTTTTGTAAGGGGTTAGCTACAAAAGTCTGATGAACAATTCCATTTGACTCACAGAAACCATTAAACTGCTGATTAACAAATTCAGTACCATTGTCACTCCTAAAGACCTTAATGTTTTTCTTAAATTGAGTTTTAATGAAATTATAAAACACCATTATGTTATAGAAAACTTCAGTTCTAGATTTAAGCAAGTAAACCCAGACAACCCTTGAAAAATCATCCATAGTAAAACTGAACCCATCCTTACTAGTAACCTTATAAGGTCCCCATAAATCAAGATGAACAAGTTCACCTAACTCAGTTGACACATGATCACTAAGAGGAAAAGGTTCCCTAGTCTGTTTGGCCCTTTGACAAGTGTCACAAATTAAATCATTAGCTTTATTATAAAAATTCAAAACTGATTTTAAAACATCTAGAACTTGGTCAGCAGGATGACCAAGTGTACAGTGCCAAGTTTGTTTAAACAGAAAACAAACATTATTACTTTTAAAATTTTCAAATTCTATACCTTGATTCCCATCAAAGTAATAATCATCTCTTCTACAACAACAAAACAAAAAACGAGGAAAGCAAAACGGAAAAACCAGCGTAAAATACGGGGACGACGTCGGTGTGAAGACTCCTTTTGTCGTCTGCCCCTCACGCTCTGATTATTTACTTGTGATGGGAATCAATGTAAAGAAAATTGACAAAAAAAAAGTACTAATGATTGTTATCAGTCTAAAACCAAACTTGGAAACTATAAACTCCTAGTGTCCACCTTCTATCCCAAAATCTAGATATTTAAAATCAACTTTGAATTTTGATAATAAAACCAATGATTTAATTTGTGACACTTGTCAAAGGGCCAAACAGACTAGAGAACCTTTTCCTCTTAGTGATCATGTGTCAACTGAGTTAGGTGAACTTGTTCATCTTGATTTATGGTCCTTATAAGGTTACTAGAAGGATTGTTCAGTTTTACTATGGATGATTTTTCAAAAGGGTTGTCTGGGTTTAACCTTGCATAAATCTAGACCTTAAATTTCTATTAACATAAAGGTGTTTTATAATTTCATTAAAACTTATATTAAAAAGAACATTAAGGTCTTTAGGAGTGACAATGGTACTGAATTTGTTAATCAGCAATTTAATGCTTTTTGTGAATAAAATGGTATTGTTCATTAGACCTCATGTAGCTATACCCCTTAAGAAAATGGTATTATTGAGTGGAAGCATAGAAACCTTCTTAATGTTGCTAGATCCCTTCTTTTCCAGGGAGGGATACCTTTAAACATGTGGACTGAATGTATTCTAACTGCTACCTATTTGATTAACAGATTACCTACTTCTGTGCTCAATGGAAAGTTCCCTTATGACCTAGTGTATAATATTCTCCAATCTCTCAAACATTGAGTCATTTTGTTTTTGTGCTTATGCCACTGTTCTTAACAGTCATGATAAGTTTAGTAGTAGGTCTGAAAAGTGTGTTCTTGGTGGATGTTTAAATTTTAAGAATGGGTATAAGTTGTGGAGTCTTGATAATAAACAGATTGTCTATTCTAGGAATGTTAAGTTTTTTGAGGATATTTTTCCTTTTAAGAAAAATGACTCAACTAGAATTGATATATCCGCTCAAGATGTAAATCATTTGAATTTTTTCAACACTAATACACTTGATGACCTTCCTGACATACCCAATGATGAGGAGAGAAGGAACCCCAGCCCTAGCAGGCATGGTAATTCACCTTCTCACTCTTGTAGTACTTAAGCAACCTCAAAAGAGAATGATGCATGGCATTCTCAGGATGCATGAGCCAACTGCTAGTGAGAATGGGAGTTTTACAGCCTATGAGGAGCATAATAGTTAAATTCTGAGGGTAATGGTCTACATGATCAATCTCAGGACAATGTCAGTCAAGATAATAATGGTGCTTAAAACTTAAGAAGGTCTTCTAGAACTTCTGTTTTTTCCAATAAATTCTAATAAATTTATAGTAATTTTTCAAAGTAAAATATTGGTCTTGAAAAAATATGTTAATTACTCTTAATTGAGTAAAGAAATAATTGTTTTTGCAAACTATGCTAAATAAGGGTTTTGATAGAAATACTGCCTAAAAATATTATTAAATATTTTTTTTTACCTCTTACGTTTTGATAATCCACAAAATATAAAATCGTTCAATGTAAAATTAAAACGTAAACAGGTAATTTAGTAGTTAACTTTCCATTTTCGATAATTTAATCACTTAAATGTAATAAATAAATAAATGCTTAATTCATTTTATGATCAAAAGAAAATTTTAATCAACCTTAAATATTTATAAAATGTTGTAGAAATTTTTATAAACATTACAAAATATTTTTTACAATTAAAAGAAATGTTTTATTCAAAATAAACATTTTGAAATTCAAATTTTCGGACCTAAAACGACTAGAAATGTTCTAGAAAATTCCCCTACACAAAAGACAAACTAGGGAGCCTCTAGCCTAGGGCGCCCCCTTAAATACACTGGTGCCCCCTTAATTTAAGGGAACCCGCCCCCCCTCATTTAAAGGGACCGCCCATGAACCCTGACGCTCCCTGTTGTTGTCCTCTAAAAAACATGGACTTATCCCTACTATTTTCTTACCTTTGCACTCATTCTTCTGTTCTAAAATACCCACCACATCTCACTAAAATTCCCCTTCGATCATTTAATCATAAAGCTTTGTTTCCAATGATCTAAGCTTAATGTTTTCCTCAAGTGCAAGAAAGAATTACTTTCATCATCAAGTGAAGGAAAGTATTACACCCAAATGTATGATTCAATCCTATGTCCATCCACATCAAATCTTGTAAATCATAATGTAAATCCTTGTAAAGAGTTGTGTAGTTCTAGGTTTTGGTGATTATGTAAGTAATAAGTTATGGATCTTGTGATCCTTTCTAGTAGTGTTAGATAGTTGTGACATAAGTAGTGTGGTGAGGAGAAGTTGTGAAGGTGTGAAGTTGTGAAGTCGTGAAGGTGTGAAGAAGTTGTGTAGTTGTGATCAAGGTGTGAAGCTAAGTTGTGTAGTGAAGTTGTGAAGTAGTCGTGAAGTTTTGTGTGTGTAGAAATGGATCAAGCTAAGATTAGAACTCGACATTTAGCTTAGTGTTGGAATTCGATATAAACGATGTGTAACGGTTTTTCTCCCCGCCATGAATGAGCTTGTTGACATAGTGACAGAAAAAACACTTGAGTTAGGTGCCTCGGGGAGTGGAGTATGCCGAAGAGGAGCTTCGTAACCGAACCATTATAAATCCTTGTGTTGTGGTTTGATCTTTCTAACTCTTATCTTTTATTTGCTTCTACATATTTATATTGTTCATATTGTGCAAGTATTGAATTCACAAAAAGTCGAATCTAAGCTTTTATAAACAAACATAAACATTAAATTAAAAAGCGGTAAACTATTCAACCCCCCTTTTAGTTTTCCACAATTGGTATCAGAGCCAGGTTAAACAAGATTTTTAAAATAAATTGTATTTTAAAACTTGAATCGATCTATGGAATCGGAAAAATATTTAGAAGGGCAATCTATGCAAAGACCATCACTATTTGAAAGTAATGGGATTTATTACTGGAAAAAAAGATTCGAACTTATGTTAAGTCAAAAGGATCTAGATCTTTGGCAGTGTTATTACCGATGTATGATTTTCTTCCTATTAAATAAAATTTCGGAAACTAAAAAGATGAAATTGTAACTTGTTCAAAACAAGATGATGATCTTAAAAGAAACAAGCAAAAAATAATGAAGTAAAATGTAATGTTATTAATGCTTTTGCCACGTAAAGAATACGAAAGAATTTTTATGTGTCAAACCGAAAGAAATTTTGGGATACTTTTACTAATCACAACATCAAGGAATATAATCAAGTCAAAGCTAAACAAAATAGATCTTCTTGTTCAACAATATGAACAATTTATTAATTCCGGAAGAGGAGTCAATAGATAATGACAATATGCTAAATTTAAATACTATTAATTACAATTCTAAAAGCACTTGATGAAAGTATCTCTAGCAAGAATTGTGTTTAGGAAATTTCTAAATTTGCACAACAATCCAAAATGGCGCGACCGAAAGTCACGGCGAATTAAAGAATCAAAGAATCTAACAACCATACCTCTTGGACTGAACTGAATTGGAAACTTATTTGAAAGATATGAAGAAGTAATAAAGAAAGATGTAGAAATGGTCAAAGGCAAGAAAGAACAAAGTAGATCACTTGCATTAAAAGTGAAAAAGGAAGTAAGTGATGAAGATAGCTCAAGCTCCGATAGTGAAGACGAAGAGTATCTATTGCCGAAGGAAATTCAAGAGATTCTTTACAAGAGACAGAGGAAGATATGCAAGACAACCGACGATGCGATAGAAAAACATTCCAAGAAATAGAAATGATTGTTATGAAAAACTGAAAGAAAAATGCATAGATGTGGTGACCCAAGTCACTTTATTGGAGAATGTTCAAAGCCGCCAAAGAACAACGATCAAAGAGCATTCATTGGAGGAGCATGGAGCGACAATGGAGAAGATGAAGTGGAAAAGACTAAAGATGAAACTTGTCTTGTAGCTCAAGCACCCTATGAAATATGATTAGGAGTAAACTTGGAACCCGCTGAGTGGATTAAAGATAGTGGATGCTCAAAACACATGACCGGTAATCGAAAGTTGTTTTTCATCATATAAAGCACCAACTAGGTAACTAATTTTCGGAAGCAACTTACGCGTAAAAAATCATAGCAAAGGGTACGATTTTCTCAAGACTACCATAATAATTGAAAAATGATTGAGCACGTAGATTAACTTAACTTATAACTTGCTTTAGTGTAGGTCAATAATATGTGATCATAAATGCAAAGTTAATATTTAACCCGGAGCACGATAGCGAAATAATCAAAAAACAAAAAAGTTATAGGTAAAGGAATAAGGAAAGAGATTATACGTAATGAAACTAAGGAAATAAACCGAATACAAAATATGCCTAGCAACATTAGACAAAAATTCCACCCTATGGCATTGAAGATTAGGTCCTCTTAATATGCAACTAATTCATCAAAAGCATCCAAGAAATAAGTTAGAAATCTACCTAAACGTAATACGCGACCGAGCAATTTATTGTGATGCTTGCAAAAAATGGGAAAGCAAAGCTCATGTAAGTCACAAGGCCAAAAATATAGTCTCACCAACTAGATGCATAGAACTACTTTTATATGGATTTGTTTGGCCCCACCGTCACACAAAGCCTATGGAGACTACATTATACCTTAGTAATCTAGATGACTTTCTCGATACACATGACTAGATTTTTAGCGAAATAAACCGAAGCCTTCGAAGAATTACAAAATATTTAGCACAAAATGATCCAAAACAAATAGGATTGTTCTTATTGTTATCAATTAGTAACTGGATCATGGTCGTGAATTGATAATGTACGTACAATTTGGAAAATAATATGATTTAAAAATGGGATATCACACAATTTTTTCCGCTCCACGAACTCCACAATCAAATGGGTATTAGAAAGAAAAAAATCGCACTTTAAACAAGAAATGAAAAGAACCATGGTTAAATGAACAATCCATTCCTCAAAAATATTGGTGCAATGCGTGTCCGATACATCAACTTATATAATTAATAGAGTTTCTATTAGACAAAAAAAAAAAAAGCGTATTTTAGAAAAACTCCATGTACGAGTTGTTAAGAGGTAGGAAGCCCAAACCTATAACAATATTAGAGTATACAGAAGTAAATGTTTTATTCTTAAAATCACAATATATTACCTCACAAAGTTCGACCCAAAGTCGTATGAAGGAGGCGTTTTCCTAGGATATCGCAAAAATTAAAAGCTTACATAATACTTAACAATCAAACAATGAAAGTTGAAGAGTCATTAAATGTAACTTTCGATGAAACTCCAAACCTTCACCTAAAACAAATCCACCATTGGATAGACGTTGAATTAGTCGAAGAAAAGCTATTGAGGTTAGAAAACAAAACCCATAGACAAAATCTTGAAAACATTTCCTTAGAAAAATTCAAATGGTCAAACAGTAAAGAATCAACAAAATTCGCCCCTAGAAAACGTTATTGGAAATCTAAATCAAAAGAACTCTTAGTTCGGCACGCACAAAACAAAAGCAATTTTTTTTGCTTATTTCAACAATAGAACTAAAAATATAAATGAAGCATAAAAGATGAAAATGGGTAATGGCCATGCAAGAGGGACTAAACCAATTTAAAACAATGTTTATGGAATTAGTCCCAAATGCCCCATGGATAATTGACCATTATTGGAACAAATGGGTATAAAGAAAAAAACTCGATGAAAATGGGGGTTCAAACTAGAAACAAAGAGCTAGGTTGGTCGCCCAAGGTTATAATCCACAATAAGGAATTTGATTAATGATGAAAACATATCTCACACCCGTACTAGACTTAGAGTCCATAATAATACTTTTAGCTATGCTTGCGCACTAGATTTTAAGTTATACCAAATGATGTGAAGAGTGCATTCCTTAAACGGTTGTTATCAATAAGGAGTTTTACCGTGCACAACCTCCTAGATCGTTGACTTTCGCAAAACCTAATTAAGTCTATACATACTTGGAAAGCTCTTTATTGGTCTAAAACAAGCCCCAAAAGCTATGGTACGATCGACAAAAAAGCCTTTTTATTAAACATGAAATATTCTATGGAATGGTTAGAAAAACACACTCTTCACTAAAAATAAAAGACTCCAACATCATTATTGTCCAAAATATAATGTTGGAATGACATTATATACGGAACAACTTGTCAAGAAATTGTGAAATATGACTTTGCCAAGATCAAGCATAAGAGTTGACAGAGTATATAGGGGAACTTAACTTTTTCTTGGATTACAAATAAAACAATTAGAATGATGGAATATTTTTCAATCAATCAAAAAATATTAAGTTGAAAATGCCTTAAGAAAATTGTCTAGAAGACTCTAGGTCCATAAAAACCCCTATATCTATGAAACCAAACTCATCAAGAGACAAGAAGGTGAGTCCTTAGATATTACCAAATATATAGGCAGATATGTAGTTTATTATACTTAACGGCAGAGTAGACCCGATATCATGTCTAGTAAGTGTTTTCCTTTGTGCGCGCTTTCAAGAGGATCCCAAAACCTCTCACCTAGAAGCGGTTAAACGTATCTTCCGATACATTAAAGGCACTATTCATTTAGGATTATGGTATCCTAAGGGATCCGGCATAGAATAATAGTTTATGCGGATTCGGATCAAGCGGGAGATTACTAGATCGCAAGAGCACTATAGGTGTTTGCACGTTTCATAAGGATGTTGTTTTAAACATCTAGGTTTACTCCGAAGAAGCAAACCGCTCTTGCCATAATCCACAATCCGAAGCGGAAAAATATGTAAGCGTCGGAAAAGGAATCACAAGCCCACTGGATGAAACAAGCATCTCGGAGACTATGGCATTAGTAGAAGTATTCCAATAATTGTGTGATAACAAAGGGCTATAGACTTAAAGTAAAGAATCCCGTTCAACACTAACAACAAAACCCATAGAATTACGACCACCAACTTAATGACCTCGTGATAATTTTCAAAAAAGGGAAATAACTCTATAGAAAATGGTTCTCATCGGAAGATCAACATAGTCTATATCTTAACTAAACCTACTTAAACGTAAACCAGTTAACAAACTTACAGCCTAGGTCTATGAATGATGTGAACAAATTGACTAAGTTTTTCAAGCACAAAAAAGCTAGAATGAACTACTTTGTAAAAACCATAGAAACAGAATTTACCTCAGCAGGTGCGGTCCCCTTAATTCAAAAAGGTGCCCCTTTAATTTGAAGGGGAGCTCGCCCAATTTTAAAAGGTTGCCACCCACTGAACAAGAAAAAAAATTCACTGTGGTGCCTAAGGCTTCTATTTTGCATAAAAACACAAGATTGGGAAAAACCTATAAGCAAACTTTTACAAGTTCCTCTATCTAAATACATATCTCATTATACATATATATACAATAGTCCCAATCCATTAATTTCTAAAGAAAATCTTTCTCACATCTAGGATCACATGAAAATTAATTTTCATATATTGTTGAGATGTGCTAAAAATATTTTTTTCACATATGCATAATGGTCTCTTACTTGTTGTCAAAAATATATAATCCAATATATATTTTCGATAATCTTGGTTGAGCAAAATTAAATCAAGGGAGCCACTGGAATTATTCATAGGTTTTACATGTTCAATATGGTATGAAATAATCTCTAACTCCACATCTGTCGGCATTTAGGCACCACTAGTAATTACTACAAAGTTTTCTGTTTGTATATCCTCTTTTTTGGTCCTGTTATATTCATAATTGCATATGCAGCCAAAAATAATGGTGAAATTATTTTATCCTACATCTTGTCAAATATATGTAGATTGTTGAATGCTTAATTGTTTATGTGTTTAATTAAAACATCTTAATTGCCATAAAAGGATAGAAGACCATATTCTGCAAATCAACCACCAAAACAGAAACCCTCCACAAAACTTTTGAGAAAAATAAATCAATTTTTAGAAAATCATTGTGAAATTGCAGTGGGCGGCCCCTTTAATTCATAAAGGGCGGCCCCCTTATCTTTAAGGGGACTGAACCCTAATTAAAGGGACCGCCCTAGCTGGCACGGGAAAAACAGTATTTTTCATTCCTCCTTAACCTAATACCCCTCTAACATAACTACCGTTCCTTAGAATTCACAAACAATTCTTGGATTTGTCCCTTAAATGTTCAATCTTTCTTCTTCCCAAATTTTGATTATACCTTTCCTCCACTATAAATACATCCTCAACATCATCATCACAAATCATCCTACAACCAATGACACCTCCCAACAAACCCATATCCAAACCATCAAGGGTAGCCAAAATGAGTATGAAACCCGTTTGGAGGAAGAAACTCAATCCTTGTAACACATCTAATGAACTCAATATAAGTTCACCCACTCCAAATCCAAAACCACTCACCCCTCATCATGAACCAACTCAAGAAAACAATCAACACTACAAATCAAGCCATCCAACACCAAATCCTTACATTAAGGACACTCCCAAATCACCACAAATTATTTCACATCCTCTATCTCCCATCTCACCCATCAATACACATGCTACTCACACTCAAGCTTCACTTCAAAGTGGCAACCAAATTCAACACATACCACCTCTATCTCCAAGTAAAAAAAGCCTTGTTGATGACATTAATCAACTTTAAGACCTATCAAACCTCCTAGCCATGCATCTCTCCCAACAACAACAAAATGAGACAATTCCTCATCACCTTACTCTCCAAACCTACCACACATCCTTAACATTAACCAAGTTGAATCTCATGTTGGGTATTGCCCTTGTTGCATTTTCACCTAAAAACAATTCATTGTCCTTAAGTGAGGATATCAATTGGATTGAATTCCTCTCACACGAACCATCAACCACCAACCTATTGTCCAATGAGACTATCCTCCCTGATCGTCTCCACTGTCCAAAACTCCCATCCTCCAATCAACAAATCATACATATGCCTCAAATAATCGTTCAAATAACCATTTAGAATCACAAGCAAAGTCAAAATCCCTTACTATGTTCATTTAGGATTTTTTTTGTAGTCTTTTTGTTATATCAAATGCTTCTTAAATCATATTAGTATCAATGTATCTTATGTGTCGTCTACACACCAATTGTCCTAAATGAATGAAGTAACTTTTGCTTTAATATGCTTGCCTCAGGTCTTATTTTTTTCCTTCCTTCTTCTATTTGTTGAAATATTTGTTTTTTTCTGAACTCGATTTGTGTACTAAAAACCCATAAGCTTCAAATTCCTTGTGTGCCCTCCTCGAACGAGGGGGAGGCACACATCAAGGGGTAGCTTTATTTCTGACGTTTTTTTTACTATGCATTTCTCGACGATGCCTTTTGATTTTACAAAAATAGTGGGAGAAAATGCCATAAAAAACCCACTAAATACTTGTTTAAAAAATAATTTTATTATACATTTAAAGAGTTTAAATTTTTTGTAATCATAACAAAAAGGGGGAGATTGTGATAGAAATAATGCCTAAAAACATTATTAAAATTTTTCCACTCCTTACGTTTTGATAATCCAAAAATAAAAAAACGTTCAAATAGAAATTAAAACGTAAATAAGTAATTAGTAAGATAACTTTTTCATTTCGCATTAATTAAATCACTTAAGGAATGAAAAAACAAATACTTAATGCATTTTAGATCAAAGAGAATCTTTTATTCAACCTTATAATTTTATAAAATATTTAAGACATTATATTTTGATAAACCTTTTCAAAACATTTTCTACAATTAAAATAAATGTTTTATATTCAAATAAACATTTAAAATTCAAATTTTCGGACCTAAAACGGCTAGAAATGTTCCAGAAAATTCCCCTACACAAAAGACAAACTAGGGAGCCTCTAGCCTAGGGCGGCCCCCTTAAATACACGGGCGCCCCCCTTAATTTTAAGGGGACCGCCCCCTATTTAGTGACCAGCCCATAGCCTGATGCTCCTCTATTTGTCCTATAAATACTGGACTTTGCCCCACTATTTCTCAACTTTACACTCATATCATTCTGTTACTAAAACAACCCACTCATACAGCTAAAATCCTTTGATCATTTAATCATAAAGCTTTGTTTCCAAGTGATCCAAGCTTAATTCCTCAAGTGCAAGAGAAGAATACTTCCATCATCAAGTGAAGAAGTATTACACCCAAGTGTATATTCCAATCCTATTGCATCCACATCATATCTTGTAAATCATTTGTAAATCATGAAGTTGTGTAGTTTAGGTTTTTGTTTAGATTGTTTGTAAGTAATAGTTTTTGGGATCTTGGTGAGCCTTTCTAGTATTGTTCAGATAGTTGTGACATAAGTAAAGATTGTGGTGTGAGAAGTTGTGAAGGTGTGATTTTAGTGAAGTCTTGAAGGAGTGTGAAAAGTTAGTGTATTTGTGATCAAGGTGTTTTTAAGCGCTAAGTTATTGTAGTAAAGCTGTGAAGTAGTCATGAAGTTGAAAGTTCGTGAACAAGTTCGTAACTTGGCTGTAAGATTGGTTCTAGCTAAGATTAAACTCAGCATTTAGCTTTAGTGGCGGAAAATTTGATTAATCAACGTTGGTGAACGGTTTTCCCCTCCCGCCATAAGGGAGCATGTTGCATAGTGAAAGAAAACTCTCGGAAGTTGTGCACGGGTAGTGGAGTAGTGCCGAAGAGGATTTTTTCGTAACCGAACCACTATAAATTCCTTGTGTTGTGGTTAGATCTTCCAACTCTATCTTTATTTTGCTTCTACATAATTATATTGATCATAATAAGGCAGTATTGAATTCACAAAAAGTCAAATCTAAGTTTTCATAAACAAACATAAACATTAAATAAAAAAGCGGTAAACTATTCAACCCCCCCCCCCTCTTCTAGTTTTCCATAAGGGTGTTGAACCTAAAACTTATTGTTAGCCTCACTAGTTTAGTGAAGCTGGCGTCTTACACGTGAATTAGACTAGCTATAGACCATCTGCTACACGTAGGGACTATTATTGTAAACAAGGTATAGATAGCTTTGTGTTAGGCTATAAATGACCTCTTATGACTCTCCAAAGGGGTTGGTCATTTGTATTTCATTTCCAAACTAATTATTTACACAAGTTTTTTTCTTCTCAACCCCATTCTCTACTTTCTTTCACTAGAAAACACCATGTCTTATCTTTGTTTCTTTGATCAACTAAGACCCCTCGAAAAGGTGTTTTCGATCCTTGTCAATTGGTATCAAGAGCTAATCGGGGGTGTTTTGTATTGTGTGTTGTGTTTGTGGCTGTTTCAGCTTATTTAGAGCTTATTTTAAGCTTATTTTTGTGGCTGTTCAGCTTATTCGTGGGCTGTTTTCTTGAAGAAAAAGCAACGATAATATTTTAGTGTTTGTTGGTGCACAATCTGTTTTTTTTATTTTTTTTAATAATAGTCTTTTTCTACCTTTTTTATGAGTTTTTTATTAGGTCCATTTGTCCTCCTAAACTCATTCAAATGCAGATCTGGTTTTGTTATAGCTTTTTATAGCTTATTTCGTGTCTCTTTCTGAGCTTATCTTGTTTTTGTTCCTCGTGGGTTACGAAAATGCTTAAATGCACTTATTTTTTTGTTCTTTCGCGTGGCTATTATTGGTGCTTATTTTGAAAGATGCTTTTATGATTGGCTTATTTACTTATTTTTCAGGGTTTTGCTTATCTTGCCTTGTGGTTCACACCGGTTTGAAAAAGAAAGAGACAAGACCCACGATTATAGCACCAAGGACGGTTTTAGTTTTGTTGGTTATGCAAAAAGACAAAGATAAGGACGATAGTACTTTTTGGCTCTTTGAGAACCGATCTACTGAACCGATCTAACAACTTCAGTAGTAACTGATCTATTGTACTCTTTGAGAACCGATCTATCGTCTACTCATTTGAGAACCGATCTATTGTACAAGTTTTTGTGGAAACCGATCTATCAAGCATTTTGAGAACCGATCTATTGTACAACTCTTTGAGAACCGATATATCGTCTACTCAGTAGCAACCGATCTAACAACTTCAATGGAACCATAACCAACCGAGTTAACTCATTAATTATTGAGTTGAACCCGGTCAACTCAATGAGTCAGTTTGACCGAGTTAAGTCTCAAAAAGTCACAAGAAAATGAAAATTTATTACAGAATGAAAATACATACTCATGTTACCCACAATCAACTAAATCATAATCCAACAAACCCATTATCTAACCTAAAAACCCATCGCCAATCAATATCCACACAAACAAATCCAAATCCACAAACTACCCTAACATCCCTTCGTCACATATATCTCCATCCCCATTCTCCTATAATCACCAAGACCCAAATTAAATAACATTTAAGGATCTTCGAGTTTTTTGTTTTCCGAGTTTTAGCTAATATTTTCCCAGACCCTAAACAAAAGATCAATTAACACGAAACATAAAACTCATCTTCTAATTTCGTGGAGTACAATTAGAATCAAGACCTTTTAAAGATCATAAAACATGAAATAAAAAAACTCATCATCAATCTCTGAAGGTTATACCTCCTTAATTTTTGAATATAAATGAATGATTAATAACAACAACGTTTTAATCATCACTGGTTTCGTTTGAGACTCAAGACAATCACAATTAAAGCACACCTAGACGAGACCCTTTATAAAAGGCCTTGAAGACTTGACACTTCTTAGTTCTTCACGTCTTGGTGGTTCAACGGTGATAAGCACTTAAGAAAGGGGTTCGATGCATTGATGTCTCTCTTGTGTGTATGGAGGAGAGAGTTTTAATGAATGAATGATTTTCGTAGGTTTTATTAAAGGGTGATTAGAGTTTGGTGACTATATAAGATGAGAGAAGCAGATGTAGGCGGTTGAATATGAGGGTTAGGGTTAAGAATGAGTGTTTTTAGGGATTGGATACTCTTATATCCCTAACTCTATAACACTTTGGATTGGATCCGGATATTGCAAAATTAAATGGGCCGGATATAAATTTGATTGGGCCGAATGTTTAGATGTGGTGTATGGGTTGATTATGGATTAAAAGCATGGGCTGGCTATTTAAGTTGGTGTTGGGCTCGGTTATCTTATGAAATCTGTGGGCCAAGTATATATTGAATGATCTGGGTTATGTTATCGGATTGAGGCCGGGTAATAAAACAATTCATATCGGGTAAAATATAAATGTGACCGGGTTTTATTACTTGGACGACTGTTAGTATTGAATATTTTTTTGAGCCGATATCCGTTAACGAACATAACATAATTAAAATCACAAACAACAACACAACAAACGCAATACATTACACTAAAACGGTCCTTATCAAAATTCACCTTCATTCATAATGGCTTTTATTGAATTTTATGACTACCGGGTCACTCAGTTGGGATTGAAGTTATTCGTTGGGTTTTTTGCTTCATTCTTGAGTTCGTTTTGTCAGGATTTATTCATCCGTGGTCATCAGTATTAGCCGACAGAATAGATAAGGGGATTTTGCTTGGGTTGATCAAGAGAGATTTGTAAAGAGAGTATCGACATCTTCTCACAGAGTATTGCTTATGCAATCACGGGCTATGAAGCTACGTAAGCAGTCCCAGTTGGCTTATGATGTACACATGTGTAGGATGATTCCTCAGTTAGTCATTATCCTGGAGGGAGAAATGTGTACATCCGGTACTTAGCTGATTTTTTATGTTACCGTTTTGGTGTTACAGTTTCGACTACGCAGCGGGATAAATTGCTTTCACTCGGGACTTAATTGACTTTGGTGAAACAATTTAATTTGGTATATTCGGGACTTAATTGACTTTGATGCTACCATTTTGACTACATAGAGGGACAAATTGCTTACACTCGGGACTTAGTTGACTTTGGTGTAGCAATTCATATCTGCACTTTCCTGGAGGGAGAAAAGTGCATTTCCGGGTCTTAATTGATTTTGGTGCTACGGTTTTAACTTCGGTAAAGGGATAAAGTGTGTACTTCGAGACTGGAATGCTTCCTAAGTGAGTCGATATTGATATCATTCCTTCCCTACAGATTTTCCATCATGAGAAATGTCTTTGAGCCGAGCTGGAGGAGGTTGTATGACTCAAGATGAGTGCACTAATTCTTATCAGTCTTAGGGATGTCTGTTTGGGAGGGAGTTAAAAATAAGAGCCTACTAGTTGGGAGGGAGTAAAAACTCAACTAGATACTGCACAAGAAGTTCAGAGCATAATTCACATCAAAGCTGAAGTATTCGGATGAGAGAATTTCAAGGATGACAAATGAGAAGCAGATTCAGGAAACTTCAACATGACCAGAAGTGTATGAAGAAAGTCGTTGAAGACATGTCAGGAAGTTATGAGCATAAATCCAATCAAGGCCGAGATCATCGGTAGAGAAAACTTCTAAGTCATCTTCAGCAGTATACTACAGTGTGTTCGTCTACAAGCTGAAGAAATAAAGGTGGAGCATTCAAGTAGATCGAGGTCTTTGAAAACAATCTCAAGGAATGCTATTTAGTCTTATCATTTTACTTTATTTTTTTCTTGTAGGAAATATTATAACAATTCACGTGTGACACATCTTAGAGGGGATTGTTTGCCTTATATTTTAGTAAAGTGGCGTCTTAACGTTAAATTGGACTAGTATAACCATTTTTTATGTAGGAGGGGACTTTATTGTAAACAAGGTTTAGTTAGCTTGTGTTAGGCCTATAAATAACCCTATGGACTCTCCTTGTTGGTTGGATGAATCATTTGTAATATTACACAAGTTTTTCTCTCAACCCTCTCTGCTTTCTCTTACTAGAAAACACCATGTCTTATCTTTGTTTCTTTGATCAACCAAGACCCCCTGAAAAGGTGGTTTTTGATCCTTGTCAATCACTTGTTACGTGAACAAAAACACCTTTTCAGGGGGTCTTGGTTGATTAAAGAAGAGAAGATGAAACATCTTTTCTAGTAAGAGAAAGTAGAGAAAGAAAGGGAATGAACTATGTGTTTTATTACAAAAAAATGAAGTTTACATAATGATTCAACCAACCCCTCATGGAGAGTCATGAGGGGTATTTATAGCCTAACACAAAGCTATCTATAACTTTTTTACAATAATAGTCCCTGTGTGTAGAAGAAGTTCTATAGCTAGTCTAATTCACGTGTAAGACGCTAGCTTCACTAAAATAGTGAGGCTAACAATCTCCCTCCAATATGGTGTCACACGTAAATTGGTTACAATGTTTCCTACAAGCAAAAATAAAGCAAAAATGATAAGAATGAAGTATAGCATTCCTTGAGATTGTCTTTAAAGACCTCGATCTACTTGAATGCTTCACCTTTATTTTTAGCTTGAGACGAGACACGCTGTTTATTACTGTTGAGGGTGACATAGAAGTTTTCTTTACCGATGATCTCGGCCTTGATTGGATTTATGCTCATAACTTCCTGACATGTCTTTAATGACTTTCTTCATACACTTCTGGTCATTGTGAAGTTTCTGAATTAGCTGCATGTCTTGAAAAAACTTTATTTTCTTTCACTCCTAGTCATGTCGAAGTTTCCTGGATCTGCTTCTCATTTATCATCCTTGAAATTCTCTCATCCGAATACTTCAGCTTTGATGTGAATTGTGCTCTGAACTTCTTGTGCAGTATCTAGTTGAGTTTTTACTCCCTCTCAACTAGTAGGCTTTTTTCATCAGCTCCCTCCCAAACAGACATCCCTGAGACTGATTAGAATTAGTACACTCATCTTGAGTCATACAACCTCCTCTAGCTCGACTCAAAGACCTTTCTCATGTTGGAAAATCTGTAAGGAAGGAATGATATCAACATCGACTCACTTAGGAAGCATTCCAGTCCTGAAGTACACACTTTATCCCTTTACCGAAGTCAAAACCGTAGCACCAAAATCAATTAAGACCCGGAAATGCACTTTTCTCCCTCCAGGAACGTGCAGATATAAATTGCTACACCAAAGTCAATTAAGTCCCGAGTGTGCGTAATTTATCCCTCTATGTAGTCGAAACGGTAACATCAAATCATACTAGTACCGGATGTTCACATACCACCAATTCTCCCTCCAGGATGATGACTAACTGAGGAATCATCCTACACATGTGTACATCGTATGCCAACTGGAACTGCTTACTTAGCTTTATAACCCGTGATTGCATAAGCAATACTATGTGAGAAGATGTTGGAAAAGAAAGAAAAAGAAAAAAATACTCTCTTTACAAATCTCTCTTGATCAACCCGATCTAACTCCCCTTATCTATTCTGTTGGCTAATACTGATGACCACTGATGGAGACAACCTGATGAAATGAACTCGAGAATGAAGCAAAATCCCCGACTTGTAACTTAATCTTGTACTATCCGCGTGACGAAGAACGATGCAGAGGCAAATCTCTAAGTACTATATACCCGCACCAAAGTATACAAAAAATACAACACCTCTTGAAAAACTCCTCAACTGTGTGAGACACTGAGTACTACAATGTAACTCCTTAAAGTGATAGCTACTTTGTGGGTATAGGGAGAAAGAATCACAAACGCAACTAGATATCCAAGTCTTCATCACAAACCGTATATGCCCGAACAAGTCATCTTCATTGAAGAGAAAGAGAAAATCAAAGAAGAAATAAGTACACTCCCTATGAAATCCTACTTCAATCCCAAATAGGTAACATCGTACAAAAACCCCGTAGTCATTAAAATTCAATAATAGCCATTATGAATGAAGGTGAATTTTGATAAGGATCGTTTTTAGTGTAATGTATTGTGTTTGTTGTGTTGTTGTTCATGATTTTTGATGTGTTGTAATTGTTAACGGATATCGGCTCTAAAAAATATACCATAAGCACGGTCGTCCAAGTAATAAAACCCGGTCACTTTTACATTACCCATCATGAAATGTTTTAAAAGTCAGCTCAATTCGATAATAGTACCATACTTAACAGCCCAACTAAATAAAACACAGCCCAACTAACAAACAAGGCCCGGTCTATTTTATATATCATTATCCTACCCAATTAAAGAGACCATCCCATAAACATACCCAATAATCATTTCGGCCCAGCTTGATTTGTGATAAACCTGGTGTCAGCCCATTATGCTATGAACAAGGCCCAATTCACAATAACCATATCACATGGACCATTTTACATTTAGTTAATACCCGACCTGCCACGTTTTGTAATACCCTTCAATTTTGAGATATATATATAATGTAACACACTATTCCCTAATTTATATCATTCCTAACCCTAAATCCCTTATAACCGCCATACCACTTCTCTCCAAACGCAGTAAACAAAATATTAGCAGCAATAAAATCTTTAATCTCATATACCAAAGTTTAATCATAAGGATCTTCTTTCTTAACCACAAATATTATATCAAACGAACCATGACCCATTTGACTTCGTGAAACACTTCAAAGATCGAACGTGGCGTCTATTATCTTTAATTAGGGTCAGGGTAGGTTGTTATGTGTTCGATTTAGTGTGTCATGTATGAAAGAAACAAAAAGATTATAACAGAATAGTTATTAAGTACTTGTTTATTGTCGAATAGAAAAGTGGGTTTACCCAAATAGATCGATTTGATTTTGATGTTTCGTGTGATTGATCTTCATTAAGATTTGGCAATTAATTGCTAAACCGATACCAAACAATATGAGGATTTGATTTGTATTGATTTAGATTCGAGTCTTGTAAATGTTGGAGGATGATGGAATTGTGAGATGGAGTTGGGGTTTTGGAATTATGTAACGATGGGTATATAGGAAGTTTGTTGGATTTGATTGGTTGTGAAATTTGTGACGATGTTGGCTGTTGTTGTAGTTAGTTGTTATGGGTTTAATTGTTGTGGTTTGATTGAAGTTGTTAGATCGGCTGCTACTGAGTTTTTGATAGATCGGTTCCAACTGAATTTGCTAGATCGGTTCAGTAGATCGGTTTTGGAATTAAGACGAAGGGATGTAATTGTTTAAGATTGATGTTTGAAGTTTGTAATTGTAATTGATGTTGTAATAGATGATGTGGCTGTCGTTGATGTTGATGTTGTAAGTTGTTATGGGTTTGAGTTGTTGGTTCGAGTCTAATCTTTCTTCTTCATTTCTGATCGTGACCAAGACTCAGACTCGTTGAGTTGACCGGCTGTTGACTTTATCAAATCGCAACCAAGTTTTCAATTGGGCAGCGTTTTGTTGGTATTTGGCATAGATAATTTTGTCTTCATCTAACCTGTTCTTCAAAACGCAATGGCAAAACGCAACCATCAAAACGCAAAGGCAAGACGCAACCAGCAAAACGCAATGTCACTTTCGTACTTCTCCTTAAAAAACCGGATCTGGGTTTTTTTTCATTAAAACGCAACCAAGAAACTCATATAAAAAATATGAACAATGGTCATTTAAGCAGAAAAAAATAACAGATGAATGGCAGTTACCAGAATTTATAACAACAACAATAAAACCTGTTCATGAATTTTTTTCACAAGAAAAAATATACTGGACATGAACAGTAACGGACATGAACAGTAACATTGACAATAAAATAAGCTTAAAGTAAGCTCAAAATCACGAAACCCAACAAACACAAATACAAAACACCCCCGGTTAGCTCTTGATACCACATGACAAAGATCAAAAACACCTTTTCGGAGGGTCTTGGTTGATCAAACCATAGAAGATGAACCATGGTTTTTAGTGAGAGTAAGTAGAGAGAGAAAGGGAATGAACTATGTGTTTTATTAAAGAAAAGGAAGTTTACATAATAATTCAACCAACCCCTCATGGAGAGTCATGAGGGGTATTTATAGGCCTATCTTAAGCTATCTATGACACTTACACAATATTAGTCCCTGCGTGTAGCACTTGGCCTATAGCTAGACCAATTCACGTGTAAGACGCCAGCTTCACTAAAATAGTGAGGCTAACAGTGCCAGTCTCTCAGGCTGAAAACCCCTCATATCATTAGACAACGTATATAGCATAGGTTTAACCAGTATATAGACTAATTAGAACTAATTAAAATACTGATAGAATATATGATTAATGTTTCACTCTTAGTGTTCGACTCCCTACTTACCGCGAAACTCCATCTTGACCGGGTACACTGCCCGTTAAAGTGTTGTTTTAGGTTTGTCGGCTAAATATAAATGTAAAACTTGATAATCAAATAATTGACCCTACACGAAAGCACATCACTCCCACTTGTGCAAAACAACAACATGAGAACCTCATTTACCATACCTAGTAGTCACGAGCAAGACAATAAAGTACCCAGCTCACATAAACCGATTCAATACCCAAGTAGGGATTCTCCGAATCAAGCTCCGCTAAGCTTAGTCTGGGTATATGACAATATCCCTTCGCACTTTTTGATATTTTTAGAAAGTATCATGCATGGATATGTTAACCTCGAAATACTTTTGTCAAACAGATAGAAGAATTCAGGGAGAAAGGCGTGCTAACCTAACCATTTCATTACTAATGATACGATTACATTTTCCTGTGTAATGTTCAATTATAAGTTCTCATAGTAGTTCTAATGTCGACAAACCCAAATTTTCATTTGAGGTTTGTCATATACTTACTCTGCGATCCCACATTCCCTTACGATCACACGAGCAGGGCATCCAAGCTTGCAGTGGTTAAATTCCAACTACCCTTAAGGCCAATCTATAATCTAAACCGATTATTAACCCTCTCTGAAAGAGTTCCCATGCTTTTTAAGTATTTAATGTGACAAAGGCGGTAATTTGGTTAACTTCTACACTAGGGATAGATGAAAAGCTACCCTAGTACCCCACTAATCCCAGGTTCAACACGGTAAGTCTAATATCAGGATTAACAAGATCTAAGCCACCCTATATAATACCAAAACATGGGGATCAATGAAAGACTATAAGGATATCTAACAGTACTATAATTGAACAGGAAATCATAATCATAACAAAGTTAAATACATGGTAGCCACACTCAGAGTGCTTAGCCGCTCATGGTAACAACAATGCAAGAATTAATGAATAAAGACATGGATTGAATCATCATCGTTCTTACAGTAAATGCTATGAATGATTAAATACAATAAATATGTAAAGTGACTTCTCCCTTGGACATTATGATGAAATGCTTCAAACCTTGGGGGTTTGGTTCACCCCTTAGAACTATGTGTGGAGTGGTGGAAGTGAGTGATGCTGAATGAGCCGGAGGAGGACTCTATTTATAGGCTTCGAAATGTTTACGGCGTAACCCTTGTAAAATGTTACGCCGTAATCTTGCTACGTAAGCTTCCAATCTTCTAGGAATAAAATGATGTTACGGCGTAACCTTGTCGCCTAAGTTATGCCGTAATGCAGACTCAGCTAAATAATATCTTGTAAATTTGAATGTTGCGACGTAAAGTAGGAGAGGCTTTACGTCGTAAAGGGTGTGATGACTCATTTCTTCGTTGGAATATGTTACAGCGTAATCCTTCGGGGGTGTTACGCCGTAAACTGCCTCGGACTCTTCACTTTTGTGCATTTCATGTCCAAATCCCTTTCCTTTTGCTAAAATGTTCACTTGGTCCCTGAAAACTAATAATAAATAATTAAGTAATGTTTTCATACATTAATAACATAGTTGTAAGCATTTTTATAAGGAATTTGATATTAAAATGTATTAACTATTTGATGTTATCAAGCAGACATTTCTCTAAGAGATCTTAGGTCATGTTTTGCTGTAACTCCCAGACGCATTCCTTTCAAAGGATCTTTAAGGTAAAATCGGATACATTTAAGCATTTTGTTTGCAAATAGAAATGGCTTTCTTTCACTACATAATAACTCAACATCTGATAAATTTGTACAGGGATAACCTAGACCCCTTAAACTTAAACGATGACTTGAATATATGGAAAGCTCTAGAGAAATGTCATATTCAGGAGGATGTCCAGCACCCCCCAGGGGCCGTTGGATACGCGTGCGCGCGTCTATAAAGACTATGGAAATTCATTTTTAGTAGGCCAATGACAACTTTGTTAGCCGTGTTTTTATTAAAGTGATCGTGTCATTAATATCCCGAGTCTTGTGTAACAGAAAAACTTAGTTTTACGGGAATTTCCCTAAGCTAATTGGGCCTAGGTGTCGGGCTTAAGTCCATTAGTAATAGGTCCGGCCCAAAGTCAAGCCCAACAACCTAAGAAGGGTTTTATCTTCATGTACTATTTAAATCCCTCTCCAAGTGTGGAGAGGGTGTTGCTTCTCATTTCTTTCTAGTGCAAGTAACCATCTTTATTTTTCTCTCTTTGTCTCTCTCTAGTTCTTTCTCTCTATAAAATCTCTTATCTTATTTTGTGTTTTTTGGTGATGAAATGATATCTCTAACATGTGGTATCAAGAGCTAAGGTTGGGTTTTAATGTTTTTGTTGTGGTAATTTTTTTTGAGCTTATTAGTTATGACTTATTTGGGCTTATTCTCTCGTGCCTAGTTTTTTTCTTTCCTTTTCTTTCTTCTACTGTTTCGTTATCAACTTCTTTTTCATAATCATTTCATTTTAAATGGACTAGTATATTGGGCTTCTATTCCTATTACCAATTTGCATATGGATTAAATAGTACTGAACACATGAAATCTTTTCTTTTGGTTTCCATTTATAGAGTTATACGCTTATAATTTTAACTATTTTTTTTTTGTTTTTTGTTGTTAAAAGTTCATCGTAGTTTTGTTTCGTTTGAGATAAACTTATGCTAAAACGTTTCATTTAAAGTTGTTTCTAAGGGTTCAAAATGAAATGTGTTTGCTGCCTGTTAAAAATGTGAGTTCTTAAGTTTTTGGGATCATTTTCGAGCTTCTTGAGTTACCTTATTCTCAAGATTAGTGTGGTCAACTTATTCGAGATTATTTTCTAGGCTTATTTTAACAAGCTTATTCAAGCTTATTTTTGGTTTGATTATCATCTTTGTGGTCCACACCGGTTGAAGACAATCAAGGGAACCAAGATCCATAAATATAGCAACAAGGACGATCGGGGTTTTGTTGTTTCGATTGAACATAAAATTAAGGACACAATACAATAGTACTATTTGTATTCAGTTGGAACCTGAACAAATTTTGACACCTAACAACTCATCAAAACGGAAAAACTCCATAAACCGAACAACCAATCTTTTAATACAAACCTAACAAATTGTTTTCAAGTGGAACTGAACAACTCATAAACTGAACAACCAATCTTTCTTTACAAACCGAACAACTTGTTTTCGTGTGTAACCAAACAACTCATCAACCGAACAACTCATCAAACCGAACAACTCGTTTGTCTTTTAAGAACCGAATAACTAGCTTTACAAACCGAACAACTCGTTTGTCTTTTGAGAACCGATCAACTAAGTAATTTTCGGGTTTGTCGGTTTCGAGTGACGGTCAACTACGGGAATTATAACTTACACCATTGTGATCGTGATCCATTTTCGATCATCGTGGTATATTTATTTTCTACCGACGATAAACGTACCGCTCCGCAAGATCACATTTACATACGTTGTGTTCTTTTATAAATTTAAACGTAAATGATGAAACAATTGGAGGGAATTTCTTGTATTTATTAACAAGTTTCAAAAAGTGTCACATGCTCCCTCTTTTTCAACTATCTAAAGCTTCTCATCAATTTCGTTTGGAAGTTTTTGGGAACTGTTCGCTTTGAAAATGATCATGTTGCTGCTATTCTGGGTTTTGGTGATCTTCAATAGGGAAATATTTTGATCACCAGGGTTTATTTCGTTGAGGGCTTAGGGCACAACCTGTTCTTGGTTGGGCAGTTTTGTGATTCAGATTTAGAGGTCGCTTTCAGAAGAAATACAAGTTTCGTCAGAAACTTAGAAGGAGTTGATATGTTAAAAGGAAATCGCACAACAAACCTTTACACCATCAATCTTTATGAAATGGCCTCTGCATCCCCAGTTTGCCTCATGGCTCGTGCAACTTCTACCAAGTCATGGTTATGGCATCAACGTTTATCCCACCTCAATTTTGACACCCTAAATGACCTTGCCAAAAACAATCTTGTCATCGGTCTTCCAAAATTCAAATATCATAAAGAACATCTTTGTCCCTCATGTGAGCAAGGAAAAAGCAAAAGGGCATCTCACCCACCCAAACCAGTTCCAAATTCTAAGTAGAGGTTACACCTTCTTCATATGGATTTGTGTGGTCTAATGAGAATCGCTAGCATAAATGGAAAGCGGTATGTTTTGGTTATTGTGGACGATTACTCTCATTACACTTGGGTACATTTTCTCAGATCAAAAGATGAAGGACTAGAAGTGATTAAAACCTTCCTGAAGAGAATCACTGTCCTTCTTAAATCTCCTGTCATCATCATAAGAACCGACAACGACACATAATTCAAAAATTAAATCCTTAAAGAATACTTTGATAGTGTTGGCATCTCTCACCAAGCGTCTTCTGTCAGAACACCTTAACAAAATAGAGTAGTGGAACGAAGAAATCGGACGTTGGTAGAGGCTGCTAGAACAATGTTGATTTTCTCTCGTGCACCGTTATTCTTATGGGCTGAAGCGATTGCTACTGCGTGCTACATTCAAAACCGCTCCATCATTCACCGTCGATCGGCAGAAAACTAGATATCTCCTTTCTACATGTATTCAGGGCTCTCTGTTATCCCAAGAATGATCGTGAAGATATTGGGAAGCTTGGTGCAAAAGGTGATATTGGCTTTTTTATTGGTTATTCTACTGATTCTTGTGCTTACAAAGTTTACAACCGAAGGACAAAGAAAATCATGGAGACAATGAATGTGACATTTAATGAGCTTTCAGCTATGACTTTTGAACAAAGCAGTTCAAAACCCAGACTTCAAAGCATGACTTCTGGACAAATCAGTTCAGTACTCGATCTTACCTATGCTCCGTCAACAATAACAAATCAAAAACCAACTGAACGTGAATTGGATTTACTGTTTGAAGCTATGCATGATGATTACGTTGGTGGTCAACCGTCAGCTGCTCCAAGAACTGGTCCGACTGCTTAAGCACCTCAAGTTCTTCAGACTCCAACGGCAACTACAACAACAGCAGACACTGCACCGATACCAACAAATTCATCCTCTCAAGCTACAAATTTTTCAAACACTTCACAAGATGTTGACGAGCTCGAAACACAACAACATGTTCAACATCAACCCACAACAATTGCTGACAATGTTCCAAATGCTATGTTTGATGAAAATACGTTTGTAAATCCTTTTGCTACTCCATCCATAAGTGCTGCTGAATCACCATCTTCACAATATGTGGATCCATCGAACATGCATATGTTTTACCAACCATACCATCATGAATATCAATGGACTAAGGATCACCCTCTGGAATAAGTGATAGGAGAACCCTCACGACCAGTTTTGACAAGGAATCAACTCTGATCCGATGGTAACATGTTCATGTATGCATTAACGGTGAGCACTATGGAATCGAAGAATGTCAAAGAGGCTATGACCGACCCTGCATGGATTGAATCAATGCAAGAAGAGCTTCTTCAGTTTAAAAGGCTTGATGTATGGGTGTTAGTTCCTCCTTCGGATAACATAAAACCTCTTACGTTGAAATGGTTATTCAAAAACAAGCATGATGAAGAGAACACAGTCATCCGAAACAAGACTCGTCTTGTTGTGAGAGGGTACCGCCAAGAGGAAGGAATAGATTTCGAAGAATCCTTCGCTCCGGTTGCTAGAATGGAAGCTATCAGGATATTTTTGGCATATGCTGCACACAAATCGTCACTGTGTTTCAAATGGACGTGAAAACTACATTCTTGCATGGTACGCTAAAAGAAGACGTGTACGTGTGTCAACCTGAAGGTTTCATCGATGCTGATCATCCAAGCCATGTCTACAAGTTAAAGAAGGCACTATATGGGTTAAAGCAAGCACCAAGGGCATGGTACGACGAATTGTCAATGTTTCTCCTACATAATCACTTCTTCAAAGGCACCATTGATCCAACGTTGTTTATAAGGCGCTTCAACGACGACATCTTAGTGGTACAGGTCTATGTTGATGATATTATCTTTGGTTCTACACACCCTAGGTATACCCAACTATTTTCTGACCTCATGAAAAGCTGCTTCAAAATGTCGATGATGGGGGAAATGACATTTTTCCTTGGTTTACAAGTTAACCAATCCCCCTGTGGCATCTTCATAAACCAGTCTAACTACGTGTTAGAAATCCTTAAAAAATATGGAATGGAATCATGTGATCCCGTTGGTACTCCAATGGAGATCAAAGACAAGCTTGACCTTGATCAAAATGGGTCTCCAGTCGATGCAACGAAATATCGTAGCATGATTGGTGCCCTAATGTATCTTACGTCTAGTAGACCAAACATTGTACATGCTACTTGTTTATGTGCTCGGTGGCTAAGCCAACCGAGAAGCACCTCAAAGAGGTTAAAAGGATCTTTCGTTATCTCCGGGGAACTGTTAATATGGGTCTCTGGTATACGAAGGATTATGGTTTTGAACTAACCGGATTTTCAGATGCTGATTATGCGGGATGTAAAGACACCTTCAAGAGTACTTCCGGTAGAGCTCAATTCTTAGGTGAAAAGCTGGTTAGCTGGTCCTTAAAGAAACAAGACTGTACGACGCTGTCTACCGCGGAATCAGAATATGTGTCTCTATCCGCTTGTTGTGCCCAAGTCCTTTGGATGCGGACACAGTTAACGGACTATGGTTTTCACTTCAACAAGATTCCAATCTATTGTGATTCGAAATTAGCCATAGCCATATCCTGCAACCCGGTTTAACACTCGAGAACAAAACACATCGCTGTCCGCTACCATTTCATAAAGGAACACATGGAAAAGGGTATGACTGAATTGTATTTTGTCAAGACGGATTACCAACTGGCCGACCTCTTCACCAAAGCCCTTACAGTAGATCGATTCAACTATTTGGTTTGTCGCCTTGGTATGCGCAGTTTCTCTCCTCAGGAACTTGATCATCTTGCAAAATTACAGTAATTCTTTATATATATTTTATCAGAAAAACAAAATATAAAAATATAAAACCTATAAAAGCAAAATACAAAATCAGAAAATTTCAAAAATACAAAAATAATCTTCTCCGACATGTCTCTCGACAATCGATAACATTTGCGCACCTAGAAATGTTGATTAATATTAACACGGGTGAATAAATAAAGTTCGAGCGAGAGTTTTAAATGCTTTCAAACCATGTCCTTTCACTTTTTCTTTACGACTTCTAAGTAAATGTCAGCTTAGGACTCGGTCTCCAAAGAAAGGAAAATGTTCATTTATCCTGAACAACGGGAAGTTCATATCTTCTCGGTCTTGATGCAAAGTCATATAAACATTCAATGTTTTGAATGCTCAAGAGAGTACTAAGGAGGAAAAATGTGGTAAATAAGATATAACTCATATATTTTCTTGTTGAGCACAATTTTTCAAGATATTTTCAAAAAGAAAATTTCAAATTCTTTCAAAATTGTGTGCTCAACAAACTCCCACTCCAAGTTTTCAATCTATTCTATAATTGAGGGGGAGTATAATAATATGATTCATTCTGCATGCACTCCTGTTCTCCCAAGACTTAGTTAGGCTCATGTGAATTCCGGACATTAACTTGTTTTTAATTCACTAATTGTCAAAAATTGTAAACACATATGCAATTTTTGAGGGGGAGAATAGTGATTAAAATGTGATCAATACGGATTAATAACGGATACGATCTTCAATCTATAAGTGCGTTCCCAAACCTCGCATGTGCAAAACTCTTTCATAATATGGTGCATATGTGTAGGGGGAGCTTTTTGGTAACTCTGGAAACACTCAATGTGTCTCAAATGATTTCTCAGACACGTTGATTGATTTTTTATCAAATGGTTTTATGGATCTTCATGGCAATACCCCAAAGACCGACCAACTGTTGTTTCTCAAGGAGTTATAAGGCGGTTAAGGTTAGGTATATTCGTTCTATGATCCAGCAAGAACCGGAGGGATCTACCCAGGAACATTCCATTAGATAGAGTACAAGTCCTAGGTATGATTGAAAAAAGGAGTAAAGTGAGAATAAGGGAATAGTGCCGACTGAGATGGAGCTAGTGCTGGAACAAACCCAACAAGGTACTAGTCATGAAGTCTCGGTAAGCACTGAAGGGGTTGAAGAATGAAAAAGAATTGTAAGGATAAAGGGTGAAAAGAAAGAAGCCCTCCATACAACCCTAGGCAGAAACCGGGTCAATACATAATCTATCGGTAATCACAAAGATGATTCTGATATTGAAGACTGACATCATGGACCCAGTGATGCAATGCACAACCCTCCCTAGCCACTCAGAATCTCTCAAAAGATTTCTGTTTCATTTCTCACAGAGATCAACACGTTTCTATCGACTTTCTCATTCCGAGATCGTTGATATTGAATAGGTGGCAGTCCGCTCTAGCCTCCGATAACCAAATAACAAATGTGCACTTATAGAGTCTAGAGCTAACGAGTTCCATCAAAAATCTTACTAGGACATAAATTCCAATATACAAAATGTCGTACATCATTATCAACATTTGGTATCAATAACTCCTACGCATTATCCTTGTGATAATTGCCATAACATTAGAGTGATACTCTTTAGTATTCACAGTGACGATGGGAATCCTTCTTGAGCCAACATCAAACAAGCTCTTGGTAGGTGACTTGCGAGATTCTAAATGAATCAAGCTTGTGTCAACTGGATATCGATTTTGGTCCAGTATATGAATTGACGACTTAATCAGAAAGATAGTAACTATCTGATTCACTCTTACCGTGCTGTCTGCTTTGAGACGTTCCGGTAATGAGAACAAGAAAGTACGATGAATCTAATGCAATCGCGTTAGAGGATCTAATACTTTGAGCTGGAAACCCTGTCAAGGAAGTTCTTCTAAATTGAACCTACCTGATCACAGGTACAGTATTTATACTGTATAACGGTCCTCACATAACCGGAGGTTAATGTAACCAAACTCAAGACGAATGACAAAGCCATATTCGTCTATATCTTCTGTCTATCACTAACATTAATTTTCAGGTACAAGTGACGGTGTTACAACCTCATTCCAGCGGAGTCAAGATTCAAGACCTCATGCTCAATCGACAAAGATATATACATGATGAAAGGTCAAACTATCAAAGTCTTCTGCGATCTCTGATGTACAAGCACTTCCTCAAAAGAACATTTTTGACAAGATTGCCAGACAATAACAAAGATATATCTCACAAATGGATCAAGTACTACTCCTTCCATGATGTGGTACAAGTAATCATGTTAAAAGAAAATGTTGACGGAGAGTGTTAGCAAGCTTTCAAGACCTTAAGAATGAGGTTGGAGACACAAGATCGCAAGGAGGCATAAAGATTCAAGGATAAAGATTCAGTGATCTCAGTAGTCAAGACAAATCAAGGCCAAAGACCACGATATCAGTATTTTGTCAAAGAATATCAAGTTAAAGATCAAGAACCTCAAAAGAATTCCCAAGAACACAAGGCTCCAAGACTCAAGACGTCACAAAAGGATTGGTATGTGCTTAATTACACATACCATTTTCCATTAAAAATGTGCTTAAATAACCAAAAACGTACAAAAATACATTGTATTTGTATGTTTTGCATTTGTATTGTGCAGGTAGCGGATATCTAAGAAAAAGGACAAAAACGAAGCCAAAACGACAAAACCGAGCACGAGAACGGAAAGAGCGTGAAGCAAAAGTCAAAGTCAAAAGTTAACCAAAGTCAACCCCGGAAAAGTCAAAAGTCAAAGCCGAAGCCGTAACCAAAAAGTTAATGGGCCAACCCGTACCCATCTAATGGGCCGGGTCAGCCCACTACACACTTATAAGCCTTAAACCATTTAAACCCTTTAAAATAACCCAAAACCTTTTTATATATATACCCGGCCCAAACAACAAGCCCACTTTAACCTAAAACCAACATAACACTCGTTATCCCATTAACCCTTTACACCCTTTACACCGTTAGTCCTCAAGGACTAACGTCGTTAGTCCTTTAAAGACTAACGGTGTAAACTTTTACCAACTTCAGGGGGCAACTACGACACAAATTAAACCATAAACCAATACCCGCCATTTACTATTCATCACCCCCACCTCTATCCCTTTCCTTCCCTGCAACACGACAAAGCTAAACCCAAACCCCACACCATAAAACGACATTCCATGTTGGCAATCCTAGGAATTTACATTCGTTGATGGGGCTAGTACAAAAATTGAGGGTTTAGATCAAAAGGCTTGGTGAGCACTCGAATTAGATGGCTTAGATGAAGACTTGAATCTCCTCACTAAAGAAACACAACAAGCACAGCTTATTCGACTATATATAGTTTTAGGTTTTCCTTTGTAAAAGTAGTAGTGTAGTTTTTAGTGTAACTTTATTTTTAAATGTCATTTTTATGTTTTCTTGTTTTTAAATTATTGTCTTTCAATTCCAGATTTGTACCCTTTTAATATTAATGCAAAATTCAAAATTTCAAGTTAATTTAAATTTTGTCTTTTAAGCTTTATAATCTTAAGTTTTCTTATGTTCACAAGCCAATTCCATAAGCTCTTTTAAGCTATTACAATCTGTTTTATTCACTTAAGGTTTCTCAAAGAAAGTTTAAGCAAGGTTACTGTTTCATCAAGAAATTATTTGGATTCTCAGCTTTTCCTTGGATATTAAGCAATACTGGATGGCTTATGATGGTTTAATGCTTAATGGTTAAGCATTAGGTTAGCTAGGAAGGGGTTTGGGTGTTAAGAATCTAAATCATAAGCTTTGGACCATTGTAAGTTCATATTTCCATTTTAAGTTCCATTTTTAAGCATATACTGTTACTTAGCTTATTCTTGTTTACTGTGCTTATTTCTGTCTTCTCTATGCTTAATGTATCTTATTTATGCTTGCTTTATCTTATTTGACGCCTTTTATAACCTGTTGTTAGCTTAAATTTACTTTTCTGTCCTTAAAGGAGTGTTTGGGACAAGACCCAAAATGGGTCAAATGGGGATAAAATTTGCTTATGGGTTTTCAGTCAGCTCTAACTAGTTTTCAACAAGTTTATTGTTTAGTTATTTTAAGTTTTCAAAAGCTAAAATTCATTTTTAAAGTTTTGAGAAGTTTTCTTTAAATCTGTGGTTTTGATAATTTCTTAACTGTTTCATTTTGATTTTTGTCAAAAAGAAGTTTTTAAAGATTGGTTTATATTTCATGTAGCATCTAAATGCAGTAGGATTAAGTGTGTCAAGTTGAGCAATTGTCTTTTGTTTTAAAGCCATTCTGCCAAAATTCTCTAGTCATTTCAAAAATGTTCAAAGACAGCTTTTGATCTTCAAATTTAGATAAGTAAAAAGTAGTTTTAGTTTCTAATTTTTAAAACATAAGCTTACTGGACAGTAAGGTTAATCTGTTTCAGCTTGACTTTCACTTTTGAGCTTATTTGCTCAGCTTACTTTAGATCTGCAAAAGCCTTTTTTTTCTCTTTACAAAAACTTGTAAAATCAGCATGTACTAAGCCGCACAACCTTTTTCATAACTCTTTTTCTTAGCTTCTTTGATTTTCAAATTGTTTTCTAATTGCTGATTCAGAAAGCTTATTGGTCAAGCTTTAAGGTGATATAGCTTATTAACCTATAAGGATCCATTTCAATGCTTAAAAATAAGCTCAAAAGTGCCCCCTTAGGCTGTTTAAGTACCAGTTTTAGCTTATTTACTTTTTAGGAATTTAAGGCTTATGACTTTATATTAGATTAGCTTATTAGGTTCCTAGTTGCTTATAATGGATAGGAACTTAAATCAGTTTTAGCTTATTAAGCTTTTAGGAAGCCTATTTAGTTTAAATAATTGCAAGTCAATTAGTAGTTATTAAGTGTTTAGTCTTTTAACTGTTTTAGCTTATTTTATTGATTTCTTTGCTTATTTATGTGTATATTTGCTTAGTAGATGTAGCTTATCATATGTTTAGCTTATTTGCTTTATGTGTTGCTTATTAAGTCCAAAAAAGGCTTAATAGTTTAGCTTGTTGTTTTTAAGTTAAAATAAGCAACTGTCATCTTTAAGCTCATTTTCTGAGTCTATTATAGCTTTTTAAAAATAATCTCAAGTTTTAAAGTTGTTAGTTTTCAATTTATTTATAACTTTGTTTTTAAAGTTTTTCAAAAAGAAAAAAAAAGGGAGTAGGGAAGTCAGGGGTGAGCAAGGCTTGAACCCCTGACCTCTACCCACTCAACCTTTATAGCACCTCAGACACCCACACACAAACCAACTGCCCTAGGGTCCTTTTCAGATAATAATTAAGCTGTTTAATTTATATTCCTTATCCTTTAAGCTTATAAGCTGTTTAGCTTATTTAACACTTATTTGAAAAGCTGTATTCACAACCAAAAGCACTTCATTTTTTCTATAAATTCCTCACTGTTCAAGCTACTTTTCATGATTTTTCCAGATTTTTATAAATTGTTTAGTATTTTTTATATTTAATTTTTGTTAAAATCGTTTTTAATTCATAAAAAAAATATAAAAAAGTCCAAAAAAATCTAATTCTTTTTTAGAAACATTTATTTTATCAAATAGGACCTAGGAAAATTAGATTTTCATTCGTAGGGTTAAAATTGTAAAACCCGAAAACTACGTTTTCCTATACAAGGCTCGGGATTGTTTAATGACCATCACTTTACTAAATATCACGGCTAACAGTTTAGTTTTCTTTGCTCTTACATTTGAGTCACTTAGGGATTATTAAAAGTTAAAAAATCATTTTAGGTTTAAATTTTGATAATTTAGGTTTTAAGTAGCGTTCGTTTTTAATTCCCGTTAACGTTTTTAGCTCGTATATTTAATTGCTTTTATTGTTTGCTTTCTTTTAGTTATTTTTTTTGCACTTTATTAGTAGAAATAGATTCCAAATCAAATCTTTGATCATTCAAGCATTGTTTACAAACCGATTCTCGATTTTCATATTCGCGGCCTCGTTGAGACATAACGACCCGGGTCCGGTTTTAAACTTTGTGGATAACGAAGCGAGAAACCGATACTTCCGGATATATATATTTTTATTTGTGAATATAAACTTATTCTTTTTTGGATTTTAAAAGTGATTTGTTTATTTTCACCTATATTATATTATATATATATAGTATAAATTGCTACAAACCAAAGATCCACAATTGAATTACCACCCCTTAGGGGGAGATTGTTAGCAGTGCTTTTAGTAAAGTGATGGTCATTATCAATCCCGAGCCTTGTATAGGAAAACGTAGTTAACGGGAATCTCTTTTAACCTAATTGGGCCTAGTTGTCGAGCTTAAAGCCCATTCGTAGCTTGGTCCTGTTCAAAAGACCCATAAGAAATCCTACAAGGCTTGTCTACTCTATGTACTATATAAGGCCCTCTCCAAGTGTGGAGAGGGTGTTGCTTCTCATTTTTCTTTCTAGTGCAAGTAACCATTTTCTCTCTTTGTCTCTCTCTAGTTCTTTCTCTCTCTCTAAAATCGTTTCTCTTATTTTGTGTTTATGGTGATGAAATGATATCATCTAACAAAAATAAGCCTTAGGATCTATTCCTTCATGGTCATTTGCTTGTTCCTTAAAATGTTAGGTAATATATCGAAACATAGCATAAAAAGGTAATTTTGACCAAAATTTAATTTTTTTATGACACATACCGATGAAAGCCAAGTATTAATAGCGTCTCATGGATAGGAATGTATATGACTAGCACAAAATCCCTCAAAATTCCACCCCAAAAATGCGAGGTTCGCCTTTAGATCTTTAGGAATTCGGGTATCCATTATTGATACCCAAGATAATTTGTACCTTTAGCTTTCTCGAGTTAAGGTTTGAATGCAGTCATATGTGTCTATTCCGTCGTTATGGATGTGTACGTATGGTCCTAGTCGCCTATTCTGGAGCATTGGTATCGGTATTAAATTATATGAGTGTAATGTGATAACCGGTAACTATTCCTGGGTTAAGTATTATAAAATATTATGATTATATATATTGGAGTCTTTTGATTTTGTCGGTTTTCTTGGAGAAAGCAGAAAAGTTTACTTCGGTTGACCTATTTTGCGTAAAAAACGGTTAGGTTTAACCGGGTTTTAGGAGAGTCATAGAAATCGTAAGAGAATCACTTTTGATTTGTCTTTCCGTTTTAGAATGGTTACGAAGTCTTTTGGTGCTTTCCGGGAAGTTACCTCGTGTTCAGCAAAAATCGTCACGCAACGCGTACCGGCACGACAGTAAATTTGAAAATGAGTTTTATAAGCTTTGGGTGAATTGAATAAACTTATTTAATGAAATATTTTATAAGTTGATGAAACGTTGGATAAAACGTGAATCGTTGAGGTGTGAATTGAAAGTTACCAGAAAACGGGCGTTTCCGTGAAATTCGGTAAAAGACTATAACAATCATTAAAGTGAAAACTTTGGCCAAATCAAAAGTGTCAACTCGTATTTTGAAAGTTGGAACACTTTTAAAAATGATGGGAAAGGTCCAACTGAGTTTAAACGAAAATTCGTGTTTTTGGTCTTGACGTGACCGGTAACATCCTAAATGAATTTTGGGAGACTTAAATTATAAAAGGGTGTCAAGTAAATACTCTAGATTATTGGAAAAATGATTTTGACCGCAATAAAAATACTAACTAAACCCGGGAAACATTTTTACTTAGCGAGAATTGAGTTTTTAGAGAACCCGACAAAAAAAAACGAGACACCCCGAGCCACTTAGGATCCATGGCCGGTTGGATGAGACAAGAGGGAACAAGGTGGCACTTTTTTAGCTCATATGGTCCATGTATGGTACATTTAGGCTTTGTCTCCACCTAAAACACACACTTATGCATGTTTTTTAATTAAAAAAAAACATATCACCTCTCTTTCTCTCTTATATTCGGACGCAACCACAAGGACCAAGAAACCCAAATTTTTTAAAGATTTAGCAAGAACACGGGTTAATAATCAATAGTGGGTTAGAGTTAGATAGTTTCGGGTTGTAGAAAATGATTTGGGGTTTATTTATTTGCGTCAAAACCGAACCAAGAACATCAAGATTGTAAGTTTTTCTAAATTTTGTTTTAAGTTGTACTTTTATGGTTCTCATAGTATCTAAACACTAGTTGTACAAGTTGATCGTTGTGAAATCGAGTTTTGAAAACAAAACGAATGGTAAAAGGGTGTGTTTGTGTGAGTCGAAATCAAAGAAAAAGAACAAGGAATGGTCACTTTTAAAGTTTGGTTGTAGTGGTGAATTTATTTTGGAGTCTAATGCATATTTGGGGGCTTATTTTTGAAGTTTGCTTAAAAATAAACTAGAAATGGCTTAATTGGTTTTGGGTTGTTTCGGTTTGGGCTCGGCCCAACTGGTGTTGGTGGTTTTGGGCCTCGGTGATGCTCGGTCCAACAAAGAGGAAATGGGCCTAACCCATTTGTCCCCGGCTTATTAGCCCATTTGATTTTTGGCTTATTTCGGCTTATAGCTTATTTGGCTTATGGTTTTTATAGGTCTCGACTTATTTTGACTATTTTCGGCTTATTTGCTTAAAAGCTTATTTGATGTCGAGCTTATTAAAGCTTCGGCTTATGTTCGCTTCATGGCTTATTCGAGTTTGGCTTATTTGGTTCGGCTTATATTTTGGACTCATAACTTATTTTGGTTTCGACTTATGTTTGAGCTTATTTCGGTTTCGACTTATATTTTGAGCTTATGGCTTATTAATTTCGGCTTATATTGCGAGCTTTTGGCTTAATGAATTCGGCTTATATATACGAGCTTATAACTTATTATTTTCGGTTTATAGATGGGCTTATGGCTCATTGGGTTTCGGCATATGTTGGGCTTATGGTTTAATTGGGTTTCGGCTTATATAAAGGGCTTATAACTTAAATTGTTTCGGCTTGTGTATTGGGCTTATGGTCATTTAAGCTTCGGCCCATTTGACGAGGCATATTGGGTTTCGATTTATAACTTAGACTTTTAATATAACTTGGACCTTAATTTTTGGGTTGGACTTAAATATATGAATAATGAAGTTTGGACTCAAAATTGACTTTGAAGTGGCAAAAATGAATTTATAGGAGCTAAAGGACTAATATTTGGCTTTCGGACCCAATAAACGGAAATTTGATAAATTGGATACTAAAATGAATGGGTGGATTTATAATAGTTGCAGAAGTGGAAAAGACTTAAGTGGACGATTTTTGGATTTTACCGTTTGGATAAGCCGTTCTAGTGTGAAACTTTTTTGGCCTTATGTCGGACTTTCTGGAAAATACTTAGTGGAAATAATTATTTTATGTTGACTCGACTAAAGGACAAATAAGTGTGAATTTCGTAAAATGTTTTAAAAGTTTGGAGTAACGATTAACAGAACATGCCAAAGATGATAAAGATTTCTATACATACCCCGCTTAGCCCGATAAAAAGACAGAATAATAATAAAATATTACTTTATTCCATTTTATTTAAAGTATTTGTATTATATATATAAAATAAGTATATATATATTTATACGTACTTATACGTATCGTATCGACTTCGAGATGCTTATTCGTTTATTTAAATCTTTGAACTCTCACTCATTTCTTGTCAAATTTTCTTGGGCCGTTTGGTCAGTTGTCTTCATTTTCATTATTGGCTATGTTTTGAGTATTCAGTGTCGATGTCGCACTTAGCCCAAATGCAATGAGTCGTTTAGCGTAACCACCACACAACCATAATTTTTAAATAAAGGTTTTGAAAACAAGGGTAAAGGTTTTGTAATGAGGATACGAATTTAGAAATAAGGACAAAGGTTTTGTAAAATGGATAAGGATTTCATGTGAGTAAATGACTAAGCTTGTCAATATGCTAACCTTTGTTACCATATTTGTTAGGTAAAATTTTATGTTAGGTCGTTGCGGGTACTGTTGAGGTTGCGTTTGAGATTGTTTGTGCGTTTGTTACTTGTGATTTGTGCGGTTGCTATCTGTTGCTATTGAGGTGAGTTCTCGTAGCCCTACTTTTTACTGTTTTTCCGTTGGGGGAAAATGATACTCAAAGTGTTTTGAACTGCTTTCTGAACTGTCGCGGAACGTGGTTTGTTTTGGGTAATTTTATGTGCTTATGAATGCTATGTGAATATGTGTAATGTGATCTTACTTGCATGTACTATGTTTGGCATGGCAAGGGATGTAGTTCTTCACACTAATTTGCTCCAGATGGTAGGCTTTAGGTGTGGTGTGTCATCGGGGTTGCGACCCTAAGAGCGTTGGTACGCGCTGGTAATAAGACTAGCGGGGATGCTAGGTCTTGGAATGATTAGCGGAGATGATAACGTCATGGGTTTGGTTTGATATAATAAGTTGTTATATAGCAATTGTACAACTGTATGAGATTATTGGCACAACGGATATACGACCATTTATTGTTGACGTTTTCGAGTATCATTTTCAGGTGTATTGTTAACAAAGGTAACTAAGGACTATTGGGGACCAAAGTTGAGGACAAATTGGGAGTTTATTTGAACATAATTGTTTGACATTTTCCAAGGTTGCAAATTCGTAAACTTTTGTAAATAATCTTTGGTAAACAAATGTATGGTATGATCTTGTATCTTGTGCAATGTAAATCATTATGTCGCATTCCCATGTTTTTGCCGCTGACGGGGTGTGACATTTACCGGTAGGTATTTTAAATTTCTTAGAACTTATTTTTGTGATGCATCCCGAGGACCGCATAGTAGGATTAGGATTTTGCTAGAAAAAGACGGCACTTATGATTACCCATGTTTTAAACTGTAATTGTTATGATGGTCACATCGACTATGTAACTTACCCCACACCCCTTGTCATGCACTCTATTTTAGTGCAGGATACCCACATAATACAATCCTCGGATCCTTATCCTTTATCACGGTTCTTGTAATTTTCTGGTTAAGCCGGACTATTAATGAAGAGCATTGTTAACCCTTAAACTAATCGTTACACCCAAATCCCCTTAGCCTACCTTGTATGTACTCACTTTTAGTACATTATTATTTTAACCCAAGTTATTTATTGAGTACACAGTTGTTAAGTCCTTATCCTTGTAAATACTATTTTGGGACGATTGGGATTCATGGTAGTATTCATCTTATGAAGAATTTAGGAAGAAGTAATTTATTACCCCTATAGTAGAGCTCCAATAGCTCCATGTTAGTTGATCCACTCAAATTGGGTCATTAGTCGTATTATAATAAATCAAGTATGTAAAAGTTCAAGTGTAGGGGTGTATCTATAAACCCCATGATGTATTATATGTTTAAGCAATGACAAGACAAAAGTGTACGAAAAAAAATGAGAAAAAAGAAACAGAAAGAATCAAAACTATAAATATATAAAAAAATAAAAAAAATGTACAGTGCTTGCTATTTTCTTATGTATATGTTTATAATAGAGTCAAGAAAGAAAAGAAAGAGATTGATGTAGAGTTTTGCAGAGTTTGTATATTTTGTCAAGTCTTTGGCTTAGCAACCAAACCAACGTCTATTCTTATAAATAATTAGCTAACCCGTCCACTCCAATTCACTAAAGTTACCACCCCTTAATGTATCCCTAATCGTTTCCGTTTTCATTAATGTTATCTTTACCATAAACCCCACAACCCTTAAAAAGACCTATTGGATCGTAATGAATCATGCTTGACGCTAGCCCGTGGAGGTTTGATCCTTTACCAAGCCTATGGTAATTTATATACTATGACAGGTAATAAGTGTTGATTTTCCGTTTCCCCATAGTTGTTATAATTTATTATACACCCGAGTGAAAGAGAGAATCCCAAACACTTATGTGAGGTCCTAGTATATATTTTCCGTGCTTTTAATTACGAGGTCTAGAGGTGTGTTATAACAATACTTTAAAGTAGGTTTAATTGACCCTCATATTGTAGTGTCTAGGTAGAAAAGCCCATTTGCTTGAGGACAAGCAAATCCCAAGTGTAGGGGTTTTTTATGAGGCGTCATTTTATACACTATTTCGAGGTCATTTAACCCCCTAAATCATGCAAATATGCCCCAATTATGTGCTTAATCGTTTGTTTTAGGTTTTAGCACCTTGGATGGCTTTTGGGGGGGAAATCACGTGGACTTGGCTCATTTTGGAGAAGAACGGGAGATAAGATTACGAACTACACCAATCTCTTGAAGACTTTTGCAAATAGTGGTGGAGACGGCGCCCTAGCAGGCATTAAAAGTGACGCCGTTGTGATCATATTAGTGACGGCGTTCAGGGAATTTGGCGGATAGAGTCAGGACGTGGCCGAATTAAAGAGAATCTAGAATCATCTACGTGGCGACGGCGTACGGATTACAAAGCGACACCGTCGCATCGACATCTCTATAAATATAAATCTGTTTTTAGAGTTTTAGTGTGTAACTTTTAGGAGCTTTATAGGTCATTTTTAGGGCCTCAAACCCTATTGTACTACCTTGAATCATGTTTTAATCAAGTAAGGTTATTTATCATTAATCATTCAATTTGTATATGTGTTGTTTGATTAATTTATCTTCTTGCTTTATTTATAATATGCGAGGCTAAACCCTCCGTTGTATTTATATATGATTGCATGAAACTTAGGTTGTAGATCCTTTTGATATTGCTTCTTGTTGATGAATGTAGTATTAGCTTTAAGGCTTTTGTCTGTATGGTTGTTGATATGTTAAGGATACGCGAGTAGTGTAGAAAGGATACCATCGGTAACAGTCTTCATACTACCTTACCCACTATATGGTTGATCCCTCTTAAGTTATATCACATGCATTTAATATACTCTTAGGGGCCTTGTAATAGTCTTCATACTACCTTATTTGTGCGTTGCCTTAATTGAATATTAAATAGACGGCGGGTTCATGTAATCAGTTCATGACCTAGGAAATACTTACACAGATCATCACAAGTGTGACAAAAGCCAACCATATATGAGGAGGAGTAGTGCATGATTAGGTAAATACAATTGCTTATCATAAAGTTATCACCAGTAGATTAGATATTATTTAGTTTAGTTATTAGTTAAATAAACCAACCTCTCAAACTATAAATTTACCTGCTTTCATAAAATATAAAAACACAAAAATAATCTTCTCTCAACCTCTAGAATTCCGTTAGATCATGATCAAGCCTTTCCAACCTATTCCCCTAGAGAACGATAACAACCCCCGAGTCTTGCCTATACTACACTGCAACGATTAGGTACACTGCCTAGGGGATTGTAAAACTTCATGTGAAGTTTTCATAACCCTCACACCAGTACGTCATTGTAAAAGTTGCTAGGAAGCTCCAGATTTTCATTTCTCATAATCTTATAGATTTAAGCACAGTGTTGATTCTAAACGATGGCTCTTTGGAAGAATCATTTGCAGGTATCATTTCCAAATAAACTAAAATAAAACAACAAGAATCACTCAGGTATCTACATCAAATGTAGAAATAAAAAAATAAAAAGTTTGATTACTATGAATTTCTTAGTAAACTAGGATTTATTAATAAAACAAAACCTAATACACACTACACCCAAACCGTTTTCAATTTTTCGGTTCACAATAATGGACAATTAGTAATCGATCACACAAAAAACCCGATGTACGTCAACGGTGGAACAATGAAGATCACCATTCCAAAAATGAAACTAGAAGAGATGAAACAATATTTGTTTCATATTTCAAGTACAAAGATTCATGCTCTTTATTATAAAATACCACACAACGGCGTTTCAATAACCGTCAAACTTAAAAACAACTATGATATGCATATCATGTTTGATATATCTTCAGCAAATTACAAATTGAAAATTTACATTGACCACCTCGGTGTCAACTTTATTATAGCAAAATATATTTTCCCAAATGCTAGCTTGGTGGAAATGATGAGCCATGTCATAACTGACTTCACAAGTGAAAGTGAAGACCATAAAAAAGAGCAAACACAAAATGATTACACTTTCGATCAAATGATTAAATGGGCGGAACAAGAACACTTTGAAGACGAGGAAAAAAAGAAGTTCAACGTAAAATGGGCAATAAGAGGAATCATATGCACTAATATTCATGTAACTCAATATGTATTAGATATGTATTAAGGATGACTTTTCAATGTACACACTTTGTTCCTCTTTTTCGATCAAAACAACTCATGAAAATTAAATAATTTAGTACGAAGCTTCATAAAACAACTCAATGACAATTGATAGAGACTACTTGAAAACAGTGTCAATTATCTTTTATAAATGTACGCGATATATGACATGATTTGACGGTGCATTTGACTTTTCCAAGCTATTAATAAAGACTGCACATACTATTTTCCCTATATCAACTAGGTTATCATCTACAATAGAATCTTGTCACACACATACACACTACTTCTTTCCACTAACAAGGTCTATGGCTTATTCTGCAAATGAAGCACGTAAAATAATTGTTTCAAAACTACAAAGGGAGCTTGAAGCTGAGGCCACACTTGCAAACAGTTGTTGTGCAACTTAACTCCTTATTTTAAGCAAATGCATAGTCGTGAGATACAAATGATGATGTTGCAAAATATGCCTACAATGAGCCTTAATAGCTACGGATTATATGCTCTACTCATGACCCATGAAGCAGATATACGTACCACAAACAACTTAATCACAACAAGACAAGAATTGTTGAGAAGCATTGATTCAAAGCAAAACTTCATTAACAGTTACATGGCAATATAGATTCTAGCATGATGTTGCTTAAGACCACCTGGCCAACCATATGTGTTGTTGTTGTTTGTTGTTTTTTTTTAAAAATGAGATAAATAAGGTTGCCAATCTACTAGATTATACGTGATTTTTTACTGTCTATTCGTTTTTAATGGATAATGTGAATCAATTGCTTGTTAATCGTACTATTTATTTAAAGAATTGCAAATTTTTTATATTTTATAAAACATTCGGATTAAAGAAAACACACACAACCTATAAGTGACAATCATGTACATTAACACCATGACAATGCTTACAATGCATTAAAAAAATTTAAAGTTATAATATGGAATTCAAACTTATAAATAATTATTTGACAGCTCAATTACATTTAACTGAAGAGGACATTACTATAGACTAACACTGATGTTTAACATGTAGAAATTTACAAAATATATGACATAATTTGACAATTCATTTGCTTTTTACTTCATCAGATAAGACTACTCAATGACAGTGTTATTTATCACTTAACATTTTACAAGATATATGACATGATTTGACAATACAGATGTACTTTACTGCAACAGATAAGACAACTCAATGACAATGTTGTTTATCGCTTAAAATTTCACGCGATTTATGACAATATCTAACAAATCATCAGCTTTTTCAGACATTGAATGACTAATGACTGCAAATGTCGTAAAATTATTGCTTATATATAGATACATAACTTGAGGACTCTTAGTCACAAACTAATTTATCAATCATACAAAGTGTTAATTGTATTTTTTTCATTTTTTACCATGGCTACTAACCCAAATGACGTTAGATTAACTGTCCTTATGGCACTACAAGAAGCTCATAATGAAGAGGCTTATCTGGAGGAACAAATTTTAAGCTTGATGCATTACTTTGCTGATAGATTTACAAACCGTAGGCCTGAAATTAACAGGCTAAATTCATTACCAGATCACCCACTTATCGAGTATGGTCGCTACGCCCTAGGTTGCATGATGGGGTCAGACATGAAAAGAGCTACATACTTGAAAATGGTCAGGGATGAGTTGCTGAGGAGCATGGAAGAAAAGCGTCAATTGATCAAGAACTACAAAAAAATGTAAAAGCTTTATTGCTTAACACGAGTTTGCTAACCATGTATGTCGTTGTTTGTTGTTGTTTCTATGTTTTCAAATCGTCAAAATAAGGTTGGCCATGTACTCTTCTATACATCTGGTGTTTCCTTTGTTGTAATGTTTTTATTGACTACCGTTAATTTTAAATTTTCAATTATGACTTTGAAAAATATAAAAATATAGTTATACAATTGTAATGAAAAATGATAATAATTAGAAATAAGCCCAAGTGACACACTTTGCAACATCATATCTTATGCGTATTAAAACTATTTCTAAAAAATTTACTTCACTATGTAGAGCACATCAAAGACAACACAAATGACCAAATTAACAAATATTAAAACAACGTATAGGTATGCTAAAACGTTCACAAAGATTGCACATATTATGATTTTGCCAAAACAAAAACCCTAAAAATACACTAAACCCTAATAATACCCTAACCCTAAATCTTTAATAATAGTGCACACTTTCCGATGCTAAAAAAAAGAAAAAAAGTTTATCACCATCATTTTTGCGCGATCAATGACGTGCCCTTTTTTTTATTCCCGTAATATGCAAAATTGTACGAGGGCTCGACACGTGTACATCGCCATTATCGCTACATATTGTGCGCGATCAACTAGGCCAATTTCGTAATGTCAGACAGTGAGGGTTACTGCATGCAAACACGTTTCTCAATGGGTTATATACGTAAAAAACGCATGAAAAAATTAT
>BQNB010021462.1:12326-44169 GCA_026074375.1 Tanacetum coccineum
AGTTGTACAACAAGGACTAAAACTGTCAAGTCCAAAGACTTATAACCAAAAGGACCACAGTTGCAAAGAGTGTAATAACCCTTGGGGACTTGTTTTGCCAAGTCCCCAAAAGTATAACAAACCAAGGACGATGGACGCAAAGTTATATATGTCTATGAGGGACTAAGCTTGCCAAAACCCCAAACCCATGCCCTGTCACCCCCAACCTTTATAAACACCTTTTCCCGCCATTTTGAAGCTTCAACCAACTTACGGGTTTGCCTCCCCTCTTTTGTCCTGCATCTCTTCTACACCTTGGATAAACCTTTCCCTCCCCCTCCACTATCTTTCCTAGCTGTGAAATTGCCAAGTTGGCAATCCCACAACTCCCCAAGCTCATGTCGACGACCAAGATGATCCAAACAAGTACCAAGGCAAAATTGAAGGGCCAAGATTGAAGCTGTGAACCACTCACACAACAAACACAACTCCTTTTATGTGTGTTCAAAGAAACACAAGTGAAGAAAAGACAAAGAAGACCTAGTCGAATTTTTTTCTATTTAAAGCCTTGTAAAAGCCATTGTGGCAAAGAAGAAAAAGTTAGTTTTTTATGTAGTTTTACAAAGTATTTCTTAGTATTTTTAAGTTAAAAGTTTTTATGTACTTGTAATCTCCTTTGGTTTAATGAAAATTTAAGCAAGCTTTTCTTATTTGTGTTTTAAGGTTTCACTTGTTCTTAAAATCCTTTAAATTCTCAATTTTAAGCATCTTAAGAACCTGTTGTTAGAAAACTGTTAAGAAAAATTCAAGAAAAAAAGGTGAAAGAGCAAGGTACTGTTGGATTAAAAAGCTTGGATGAATAAGCTGATATGGATGGCTTATTGGGTTATGGCTTAGTTAAAGCTTATTTATAAGCTTGGGGTAGGATTTAGAGCTTAATTAGGCTTCAAAGAGTCCTTTATGAACAAAGGATCAAAGGTAAAATTTCTTTCAAACTTTGCTTTTCACTGTAGCATTAAGCTTATTAGCTTATTCTTAGCTTATTTCTGTTCCATTTGTGCTTATTAATGTTCATTTAAGTCTAAATATGCCTTGTAGTTAATTTTTCTTTCACTTACTTTCAAGTTGCTAAAAGCTGTCAAAATTAAGCTTATTCTGTCTAGCTTATTCTCCTCTTTTTAAGTGCTTATTTATCTTGCTTTTTATCTTTTTATAGTCCTAGGTTGCATAAGTAGTATTAATGTTTTTAAAATTTTAGTCTAACTTAGCTTTAACAGTTTTAAAAATCACTTGTTAAAAATTAAAGGGGTGTTTGGCATAAGCCTTAAAACGGGTCAGAATGCTTTGTGCATGGGTTGTGGAGTCTCAAGTAGTTTTAGCCTAAGTATTTAAGCTCATTTAAGCTGTTTTTAAGAGTTTCAAGTTTGAAAATTGATTTTCAAAGTTTTTCCAAGTCATTCTTTAAACTGTGGGATTTTAGAAAAGGCTTCAAGTGCTTATTTAGAATAAGCACTTGGATCTCAAGTTTGAGTGTCAAAAAGTGAGTCATTTTGTGTGTAACACAGGCTGTTAACACACATTGGGGTCATTTGACTTGGTAAGTCAAATCACTAAAGTTTTTTGTATCAGTTTTAAAAAAGGGCAAAACCCATTTTTCACTATCAAAAATCAGCAGGTTTTTATGGTTTTTCAAAGCTAAAAATTGGTGCATAAGTTCATGAGCTAGGGTACTCAATCTGTTTCAGCTTAATTTTTTGTTTAGAGCTTATTTGACAGCTTTTTAAAAGCTGTCAAATAAGCCCTTGAGTTTAGCTTAAAATCTCCCCTGGTGCAAAGGGGAGACTTTAAGCTCTCATTGCTTATCCTCTCTGTCCATTTAAGCCCAATCTTTTGGCTTATTTTAAGAGCTTATAAGCTCTTCTATAAGCCTCTTAAGTTTCAGCTTTTGAAAAGCTCATTTGTTGGCTTATTTTTAAGCTCAAACTTGTCTCTTCACTGTTTTTACATGATTTAGGTATAGGGATTGCTTAATTTTCATTTTTGCTTATTCAGCTTATGTCATAAGCTCCTTTGTGTCCTTAATAGCTTATTTAGATTAGTTAGTTAGTTGTTAAGATTGTTTAGCCTTTTTCCTAACTTATTTGTCCAAATAACTTATTGCATTTTTGCCTTGTAAGCTTGTTAGTGTTTCTGTCCTCATAAGCTCTTCTCAGCTTATTTTACTTTAAGCTTTTATCCTTTTTAGCTTATTTAGGTTTGAATTAGCCCCCTTTTGCTTATTTTGTCCAAACCAAGCTTATTTGTCCACCACAAACCAAATGACTTAGTCTCTTTTTGCTTCTAATCCCTTTTAAGTTAAACTGTCGACTTTAGAAAAAAAAAAGGGGAAAGACAAGAGGTCCGGGTGAGCAAGACTAGAACCCGTGACCTCTCGATACAGTCCCCTTTTACACAACACACTCACCGCTGCGCCCTTGGGTCTTTTTCGTTAAAGACTCAAGGGCTTGAATACTTATAGGCTTTTTGAGCTTATAAGCTTATAAGCTGAAATAGCTTATTTACGGGATTATTTCTTAAGCTGCTGTTTGTTTCTTACTTTTCGTAGGATCATTAAAGTATCTAGTATTTTTTGTAAATTTTTCAGAATTTTTCGTAGTCATTTAATATTTTTTATAATTTAATTTCGTTAAAAGTTTAATTTATTCATAAAAAATACAAAAATTGTCAAAAAAAAAAATTTTCTTTGTTAGAAAAATTTTCTTTGTCATATAGATTTGAAGAAAAATAAAAAAATTTTCGAGTTCATTTTTACAACATTTCTTTTTTAAAGAAACTCCCCGGTGCGGGATTTTGTCTTACCTAGGATATATAATAGATATAATCGTTTTGGTCTAACGAACCTCGCGTTTTCCAGTCTAGTCCTTTTTCATTCTTCGTATTTGTCCCGTGATAGTTTAGAAGCAAAAAATATTTCTTCGTAGGGTAATTTTAAAGATTTAAGGTTTTCCCCCTGTTGTTCGGATCGTTGCTTCCGTTTTCAGCTTAATTTAGTAATTTTTAGGATTTTCTAAACGTTTTAGATTTTTTATTATATAATTTACTTTTATCAATCTCTCAAATCAAATCCTTCCTTCAAACTCAAATATTCGAACGTATCGATTTTCCATCCACCTCGTGGGAAAAACGACCCGGGAACCACTATACTACTTCTCAGGTTTTATTGATCTTGTTGATTTTTAGACTTATATATATTTTATATTTTATATATTATATATATGGTGTAAAAAAACCAGCGATCAATCCCTGTCATTGGAGGGGGAACAGCATGCATCCCCTCTGCATATCTATCATTCACAGGACTATTTTCTGTTTTAGTTGTCCTACTAACAAACACACTTTGGAAAACTTCATTTCCAATTACTAAAACATAAACACCTTATTCTAATTGATCACCAACCCAAGCCTAGCCTATCCCTAGCACTCATTTGACTATAAGCACAATAATAAGATTTTTTAGAAGAGTGGTGCCATTTTTTCTACATTAGCTTTTAAATCTTCTTTTTTCCTTTTCGCTTCTGCCACTATTTTTTTCTTATGGAAGAAGGTACATCAGTTTTAATCATCAAAGTCAATCATCATAAACCTTATCTTTTCCTCATACCAAAGTTAACCTTTGTTGATGAGAAACCTAATTATGCTTCCCTTTCTTAAAATCTGGAGTATAACCTGTATTTCTATACTGGCAAACTCCCCAAGTATGTTCCCTTTGTTTCCATCATATAATTTTTTAATTTAACATAACGACGCTTTACATTCCTTTGGAACAAGAAGTATACTTCTGTGTCTAAACCAGACTGTTGCAAGCCATAGAACTGCATAATTCTCTTGTCCATGCTTACTGTGTGTGACTGGTATCCAATCAAACACCTTCCTCCATCAGATCACCAAAGCTTTAGAGTCCTTCTGTTTACCAGATCTTCTCCCATTGTCTTTATCCTTATTCCTAGTGTTCCAAGCATCTCTCCTCCTACTTTCTTGATTCCACTTGGATCTGTATTCTCTAGCAAAATGCCCCGTTCTTGTCGAGAACAACATATGCACTCGACTTTGGTTTTTGTCAAACCCAACCGTTCCTTGCATCAAATTGTGTATGCTTACTACCTGTTTTTTTGTAGAACTTTATCATTCTCATAGTAAATCATGGCCACCTACCATATTCAAGTCCATTTCTCTAATCAAACTCATTAAGTTGTTCCAGATCCTCATGATCCAATTATGGGCAACTAGATTGATTTTCAAGTAAGGAGTATGATGAAGTATGTGGATTTTCTGAGTTATGACTAGAAGAGTTAGAAACACCATAAGCGGTACTAACATCATTAATACTGCTAGTGTTTTCAGAGACGAATATGCCACATTTCGCTACTAGATGGATGATGCAGTAAGCCTTAACATCAAATTCAATAGGAACCCCTCACCCCCCCCACTAAGAATATTATTCAGACATCAAAACTAAATACTGCCACCCTTGGCTTGGTCCTCAGAATTAATGAAACTTGAGACTAGGCAGAAGGTAGAGACCTAAGGAACTTTTGATTTGCATCTTTAGTAGAGACACCTGCCCTATGAATCTCTAATTAACTCAGAAGACTCTAAAACCTGTCATAGCCTTTATGTAGCCCTTCTGAGTTTTTATGAGAGGAAGCCTTCAAATTGTTTGCTTTAAGATATACTTACATCTTCTTTGACTTTATCATTTCCACCAAATCTAAGATTGTGATATCTTCCCACACAAAGTCTCTTTAGCATCAGTCATTTTTTGAATTTAGCAAGATGATCTTCTGGTAAGAGCCATAAGCAAAGGTAAGTTTCTTCTTGCTTTTCTTCTCTTTATGGCTAAAATTTCTTCTGCGGTCTTGGGAGGCAGAACCTTTATTAAACCATTTGTATCAGTCGAGACACTCACAAGACCATTTCCTCTTTGAATAACTTCCCAAATAGGATAGTATGTATGAGCCAAATAATGTTCCATTTTCATAGCCCATATATCATATTCTCCCTTCTTAAAGAATAGGAAGTTTGATGGTTGAAACAGTGTGAGGGGTTTGTTGTGTTGGTGTTTGGTATGGTGGTGGTGGTGGTGGTGGAATTTCATCCTCTGATCCAGCCATTGATTTGATTGTTTAAGGTAAATGTTATTTAAAAGCTTTGTTTTGGTATTGGTTCTTCTTACTCAGAGTTTCTCACAGGCTCTGATACCACTTGTGAGTCCTAAACTGAAGAGATCTTTGCAGCCTGCTAAGGGTGATAGCCAACTTGTATAAATACAGATTGACTATAGAAAACATTGACTATGAATACTTATTGTATATGCAAAATCTACATAATAATATTAAGAAAAACAATGAATACTAAACTTTGATTTCAATTAATCTGCTTTAAGGATTACAGATTACTAACTATGAGATATGATATTGTATATGAGATATATATTAAACTGATGTCTCTAACTATGCCGTGAGGGTTCCTTTTATACACTAAGGAAAACCCTAATCTTGGCTTACAAAACGCGTAAAAGATAATGCATATCTTTTCCTATAATATCTCATACATATCTCTTAAACGGTACTAACTATTTTATACTAACGGTACTAACTATCTGAGCAGTACTTAACATTTTGTACTGTCAGTACTAACTATAACTAGCGGTACCAAGTATATAACTAACGGTACTAAGTTAGGAATGCATAATTCCCAACAGGCAACAATAGGTGCAAGTGGAAACTCAGATGATGGTGTAAGAGACTCATGCCTCTTGGGTCTCTGCTCAGCAGGCTCGGACTCAACGTCTGCCACCGAGTCATCAAAACATAAGAAGGGTGAAACCAATGGTAACTCTGGTGCTATATATATCAGTATCTGATTCTGAATCGTCTAAACACAAAAAAGGTGAAATCATAGGTGCTATAGATACGGGAGGTGGTGAACTCTCTGATGGATCAGCCTCTGACGATGAATGAGTATCAAGATCGAGCACCCTGGCAGGTGAGGCAACTGCAGACGCCCCCACCTCCGATGCAACCAGGACCTCAACAGAAATAGAACTGATAAGGATAACTCACGGAAAAGAGGATCCCACACTCTCGACTGATACGTCCGAAGAAATAGAAATAACCCTAGAGCTGCCATAACCTGCACAAGCAAGAGTTTATATAAATTCCCTTTATCTCAAACCATACCAATGCGTGTAATGCAAGAAAAATATAGATGTAAGGTATAGTCATGGCAAAATTATACGTAATATAATTATAGAAGTGTATTATAATTAATACTCGTATACTTATCGATAGTAGTTATATACGTAAGCAAGTAAACACGTAGGATCACATACTGGTTATAGACCAGACCTAAATATACTACCTGGTTCTCTATAACCTGGTTCTGATACCAATCTGTCACACCCTCAAACGGGGCCTAGACAGAAACACGTGTCCGGGGGCGTGACGTCATAATATACGTCACACAAGATACAAAGAACGACCTCTAAGGGTACGTTTGAAAATCCAACATCGTTGCATTAATTTAAAATAGTTAAGGTTTTACATAAGTTCTTAGATAATATGCGGAAGCGAATAAAAGGTTTTAAAGTTTGACAACGATGTTAACATAGATAATAATAATTCTTGAAAATCGGTCCAATGCAAGGCAACACCATAAAGCAAGCAAAGACATCCACAGCTAAGCACCTAAGAAAAACATGCTAAAACGTCAACATAAAGTTGGTGAATTCACAGGTTGAATTTAGTATTAAAAGTAGACCACAAGTTCGCAGTACGCATGTGACAGTTATAACAGATACAACTCCACACAAAAAGTATTTACTGTTGCGCTAAGCTCATGACACCGAAGCTCAATTAAAAGGAAGCATATTATATGCCAAACAAGAATTAATTGCCCTAAAGGTATCTGACCAAGATCACCTAGTGAAATCCGACATGGTATATATCCGTTTATCGGGAGCCCCATGGGTAGTGAGTGCTACTCACCCAAATAGGGATAATTAGTCCCAATAGATCTATTTACAACATTCGCGCTTACTTAACCAGTCCATCGGTTAAACAATTGACGGTTCATGATAGTTCGGGCATTAGTGGTCTATTCGCTACTTAGGCAACACGTAATCATGGAAAGGTAACGTAAAGTAACTATGTCCATAGTTTAAAATCAATCAATGTTTCTCAAACCAAAATAGTAAAGTAAAAATAGTAAAATGTAGGGCTATGAACTCACCTTAGCAAGATGAGCAAATGATGAATCACGCAAGTAAAAGATGATATAAAAATCTAGTCGCGACCTAGAATAATAACGCGTCTTAGGAACACGGAAAGTATGTCAAGAATTGCACAATATGTTCATCACCAAAAGACATCCATGTGTGTTTGTGCTTTGACTTAATTAACAAAACATGACAAAATAAAATTATCGAGTTTTTTTGTTAAGTTTCGGTGTTTAACCAAAAATTACTATTTTTAGTAAGTTTCTATTTTAGGAAAGTTTTTAGTTTCGGGACGTTAATACCGTCCCCTATATTTGCTTAATCCATATTTCCTTAAGTGCACTAGAGAAATCTAAACGTTTAACTTCCATGTCCATCTTGCAAAAATTTACCAAACTTACTATTTTTAGTAACCTTAACGCTTTTCTTAAAAAATGTTAACGGCGTCTTTAAATAATACTAATCAATATATATATGCATTACTATATGTTTCACTAGTGTTTTAAAAGCTCAAAATATCTCGAAAGTGTCCGAAAACCCATTTTACTATTCAGATCAGCACCTATGTTAATTATTTTGCCCAAAAATATTTCAAGTTTCATTTGGCTATAAATTGACCGTTTTAAGTCCAATTTTAGTGTGCGATATATGAAAAACTATCTATTCGAAACGGGCTCTCCAAAAACTACTTTTACGCCTAATGAAAACATTCCTAAATCGCTCAAAACCTCAAAACCATTTCGGATCAGCAACTACCTTTTTCACAAAAGCTTCCAAAAATCACACCAAACTTCACAATAGTGCCTAGCTAGTCTAGCCTATCCATTCGCAAACTATCCATAACAATTACCACACCTTAAAACTAACATAATCCCTTCCTTTCTAATGTGCAACTCTCTTCAAACTCTCATCTCGCCAAAGAATATAATATTTAACTAGTGATACAAAGTAACATCAGTATTTATAGAATCTGTTTTAATATTTCTTTCAAAAATTAAAACACAACATATGGATGTATGGATCTTGAACATATATAAAAGAACATAAAGCAATCCACAAGAAAAGATCAAGGCACTTACAAAAGTGAAGAACAAGTAGAGAAAATCCACAAGATCTAAACCCTAAAAATACTAGATCTATAAAACCCAAACAAAAAATTTGAAACCCTAGTTTATAAACTCTTGAAAGACCCTGGAATATGATATACCTTCTTTGGATAACACTTGGATCTTGACTAAAATGAAGTTTGGATGTAGTGAATCTTGTAGAAATCCAAAGTTTGGTTGTGTGTTGTGTTTCTTGGCTAGGAGGAGGACAAAAGAGAAAAATACTTTTTTTGTTGAAGCTTATGTGTGTGATGAATGACCTAGAATGAGTTTTGGTGTTACTCCGTATGTGCCAAAACGATTTTGCGGTTTAGACAAGGTGAACCATAGCTTGGTGGGTGACTAACAAAAATTGAAAACCATGAACCCATGGTCCATGTGGTTCGGCTGAATACTAGGGACAAAGGGAGGGACCAAAACCATTTTCTTTGGCTCCAAGTTTGATTTAAATTCAGTAATGGTCAAATTGTTCAAGCTTGCATGTGATATGTAAGAAATTTGGCTTTTAGTGAGGTTAAGACAAACATGTCACTTTCTCTTCTTATGCATGCATGTGATGTAGTTTTTCAAAAGATGCTCTTGAATTTATTTAGGACTTATAGTTGTTTTGCTTGGGACTTAGGCGTCTGAAATTCATAGGAGGGGGTTATGAACGAAAATTTTGGCTTATGATCATGAGATGGACGATAACTAAAGTTTACACGAAAAGATTTTGGGTTTTCGGGGTTCCGTTAGGTCAAAAACGCTAAAAACGTAATTTAAACGTTAAAGCGTAAAATAAATATTGGGAGTGATCGTTACAACTACAAAAACTTATGAAAAGATAAAATAACTATATAATAAAAAAAATCTTAAAACTAATCATATTCCAGTTGTCAGACGACGTCCGATGATATTTTTCAGTTTTACGCGGGTTAACTTATCGGTAAACTGCAGTATTTCTAACGTAACGTATAAAAGTCTTAATAAAATAATGATCGGTAAGGTTTAAAAAATATTGACTGAAAATTTTTGAGGTGTGACATTCTTCCCCTGTTAAAGAAGCTTTGTCCTCAAAGCTTAATACGTGGACTAAGGGTTAACGAAAATATGAGGGTACTTTTTCTTCATTTGATCTTCACGCTCCAAGTTAAAATCGGGCCCTCGTCTCGACATTTCCATCGGACCCTATCTCACGATTGGATATGCTGCTTTGAATTAGCCGTTTAACTTTATGATCCATATTTCAATGGTTCTTCATGAAATTAAGTTGTCATCAATACTGGTTCTCATTCCAGTGGAATAGCTAGTGGTTATTCATATTCGAAACACTTATTCAATGGGAAACATGAAAAGTGCCATGACTCGACTTAATTGCTTGGGAGCTTTCAAGTACTATAAGAAGCATTCCCACTTTAAGCAAGAATCTTGAATGGCTCCAAAATACGCGAGGGTTTAGCTTCCCTCGTTTGCCGAAATGTCATCACCCCTTTCATGGCGATACCTTTAAATAAACCTTATTCTCCAACCTCAACTTTCAATGGCTTACGTCTCCTATTGGGTAGATCTTCTATCTATCTCGGAAACTTAAATTGCTTTTTGATCTGAATGATTTTCTCAGTTGTTTCATGAACAATTTTCGGACCAGTGAGCTGAGCGTCTCCAACCTCAGCATCCAAACAAAATAGGCGAACGACATTTTTCGGGCCTTAGAGAGCTTCAAACGGTGTTCTATAGTCGTGGATATATTTTTTGCATCAGCGTAGCTTTGATACTTGTGTGTTAGCTGTTGTTGTACAAAAACTCTCTACTTAAAGGTAGGTGTCTATCCCAACCTTTCAAAATCAATCAAACATAGCACCCGAAGCTTGTCATCAAAGTTGGATGGTTCTTTCACTTTGACCATCAGTCTGTGGATGGTAAGCCGTAATCATATACCAATTGAGTACTAGGGGCTTTGTTCAGCGATTGCCAGAAATGAGATGTAAATTTACTGTCTCGATCAGAAATAATCGAAACCGGCACACCATGCCTCAAGACTACTTCCTTCAAGTAATGTCTCGTCAACTTCTCCATTGAGACAGTTTCCTTCATAGGTAAGAAATGAGCGGATTTTGTGAGTCGGTCAACAATTATCCAAACTGTATCTTGACCAGTTGATGTCTTTGGTAACTTAGTAACGAAATTCATAGTAATGTTTTCCCACTTCCACACTAGGATCACAGGTAGAACCAACAAACCGGATGGTTTTTGGCATTCGGTCTTGACTTTGGCGCAGGTCAAACATTTATTAACGTAGGTGGCTATTTATGCTTGAATATTCGGCCACCAATATAGTTTCTTTTAAATCTTGATTCATTTTGTACCTATCCTTGAATGAATTGAATATTTTGACTTATGTGATTCATGTCATAATCAAACTCTCTTAAGTTACTCGACAGGTATACTAACTATCTCCAATTAAAGCATACAGTTCACATCGCAAGTACGTTGTGTTGGTCCTTGTCATGGATATTATAGCTTTGTTAAGACAATAGCTTTAACTTGAATAAATCCAAATCAACTTTGTGAGAGACACTGACTATGAATATCAAGTGTTAATGCGGAATCTTAACACAGATTTTAAGAAGAACAATAAATACTAATTTTGCTTTAGATTTATAGTAAGCTTCATTGTTCTATTACATATATGAAATCTATGCCGTAGGGTTAATTTTATACTCCATAGAAAAACCCCTAGATGGGTTTCAAATCGTGTGAAAAGATAATACTATATTCCTTTCCTAAGATATCGCCACTAAATATCTCTAGTTATCTATACTTATATTCTGTTACATAAACAGACTTAACTAAATACGACCAGTACTAAAAACTATTGTTCTGCACTTCTACGAAGTACTTACTATAGTACTAACCGAGCTTAACTTAGTATGCAGACTTATTTGTACTGCAGAAACTAAACTAATTACTACCAGACTTAACTGTTATACTAACATTATTAAGTCTTTTACAATATATTTCCTAAACAATCCTCCCTAACTTGATCTTCCTTGTGTATTCAAGTTTCTTCATGTGTCTTCCTTTTGAGCTTTATGAGGATGTTGTAAATAAGACTTTCAAAATTATTCTTGAGATGTAATCTCTTCAAATTGTTTCTTTTTTCTTTTGCTGCCACAATTCTTCAAAAACTTTCAGCAACCCCTTTCATGATTAGCAATCACTCATATAGTTTCAGACTATTCTCATCACTTCAGGTGTTTTAACTCCTGTGAGGAGGTGACATCATTGAAATTTAAATGGATTTGATGTCTCTTTACCAGTTAGGCATTATACTCTGGAGTAGTCAGTTCTTGGCCCACAGAAAAGGTGCATGTCATTGGTTGCATGAAAATCCGTTCACTCTCTGTACATGAAACATTGGTGAGTGAATACATAGTGGTTTTTGGACAAACCATTACAGACATAAACGAATTTGATTTGCCTTTACCTATAGCCGTTTGCCAGGGCTAGTCAATCTTTTAGCACCTAGAAAGGTATATTCAATGGTGAATTGCTGACCATGTACACTCTTATGTACATGAAACTTGGTGAGTTGAGTACCATCTACTTTTGGTAAAGTGTCAACAATCTAATATGGATTTTCAATTTGTCTTTACCTATGAGCCATAACCTCATGGATACGTTATGGGTTTTTCTACAGCCTTTTCACATAAATCCATAAACTTGAGGGCTAGCCCAACCTCTTAACTAACCAGATTTGTGAGTGACTAACCATACTATTTTTGGCGAATTGTCAGCCATTACGGATTTGAGGAGGCTTTACCAACGAGCTGTTTGCTCCTGGGGACTTTAGGGCCAGGGTTCCTTTTATGTTTGTTAGACATTGTGGACTGATACAATTTGTTGTGTTAGTGCTACACCTCCACCAAGTGTTTGTTCTCCTCATATTCCAATTACTTCATAATTGCTAGATTGCTTTCTCCCATCCATTTCAACAGTTTGTAAACAATCCTCATCTCGGGTTTTCCTCCTTGAAACTTTTTATCTAGCATAGCTTGACACCTCCTCTGCAGTTAATGGATATTTTCTTCATCAACATATAATTATACTGATGACTCTAAGTTTAAATAATGTACTCTGCAGGTTGTATGATTCTATAACTTTATGGATCCTTTGTTGACTAATGAATCCTAATAGGATCGTGTACTAAGGTGGTTTCTACAAACATATTCTTCAAATATTCCCAAAGTACATTCTCAAGTTCATCCTCTGGTCCATCCATACCATATCTATTCATGACAATCCTATATAATTCAGTAAGATCATCCCTAGTTATATCCTTCAGCATAGCTCCAAAATTTATGTACATCTATATCAGTTCCTATCTTACTAAAAAATTAGGTACACACCTTTCTCTCCTTGCTTGATGATATTTTTAAGTAGCTTACTACTTGGGGTTATCATTGCCATAAGGAACTGGATAACAGGAATATTAGTAACCTGAAATAGATTCAGTATCTTTAATAGCTTCAAGACTTCATCCTGTCAGTCATTTTCAGAATGTAATTTTCTAGCTATTGTTTCCTCTCTTTCCAGTCTTCTTGGTAGACTTCATAATCTTTGCTTATCACTCCTATTAGTACTTTTTGAAGTCTTTGTTTGAAGTTCTTCACCAAATCTTTTCAGGAATGTCTTTGTAGCTTCAAAAATTTATAGGTGCATAAGATTCAACTTGCTTTACCGCTTATCTAATTCTTCTTTCATTCTTCAATAATTAAATTCTTTCGCTGGAGATAGCTTTCCATGTCCCCTGATTCTTCAAGTAATTCATCATATATGTTCTCAGATGTGATTGGGTTCATGGGCTTATTTCTTTTAGCTCTTGCTCGTTCTTCTACAAAATGGCTTCTTCCTTTTGATTTAATAGCTCATCCATATTCTTTGAATAAGTCGTCTCCTTGTAAGTAACTTCCTAGCACACTCTCTTGACAACTCTGCATTAGCTTCAATCTTGGCTCTATTAGATCCCCAATCTTCAGCTGTGTATATGATGGAGCTTCAAACTGAATTAAGTTTTTTTTTTTTATTTCTTCTTTTCTTTTGTTGCTCATTTAATTCTTCTTCTTCTGCAATTCTTTATGCTAAGAGAGAATCCAGTGTACTTGTTTGCCTCTTCTTCTTTCTCTAAAGTATCCAATCTGATAGCTTCAGCTAGACTAGCTTCCTCCTGTAGAATTTGTTACTTAGTCTTATTAGGAGCTTATTCAATGATCATAGGAGCTTGTTCACTTCTCTTTGGCCTTTATCTAGGGCGAAGATATGGAATTGTTTATACTGTCGGTCACTTTACTCTGCCATTTATTGTTCCTAAATTTATATACTGCCAGTAATTAACCCTTCAGCAGTATTAACTCCCTTCAGCAGTATAACTTCTTCTTCGAAATCCAAAGCTAGTGACAACCTTCGCTTTCCCTTTGTCTATTTCCTCTTCTTATAACTTCTTACCCTTATCTAGACTTTGTCATTGTGAAGCACAATGGTGAGAGTTTTAGCAGGCTTCTAAATGTGTTGGGCTTATGTACTTCAACTTGTTCCTCACTTGAAGCATTTGACAGTAGTCTTAGAAAGAGTAACCAGCCCTTGTACAAAAAGAAACTAGAGGATATATTGACTTTCCTCACCTGAGCCTTCAGATTCTTCCATCATGAGGTTGATAAAGACCACATCATCTTTTTAAAATACCTTCCCTCTCTTCTTTCACACCTTATTGGACCTAAACTTCTACTATAGCACTCCTCCTTGTCAGCTTGGTTTGCTTTGAAGATCCTTTTCCAGGACTATCATTTTTTGGTCATTATTGAGGAACACTTGAAGCAAGTTCCATCCAAGTCATATGTAACTTGGCGGATGCTCTTGTGGGGTGTGTAAGTGTTGGTGTGCAAGTGTTCGGTTCCTCAAAGTGTGCTTCATAGGGTTCAGCGGTCAGTTTTCAGGGATAGGTGTAGGTGTAGATGCAAGGATAGGAGTGAGGTTTAGGTGGTGGGAGATTGTTCTGTCTGGTAAAGATGTGAATGTACTGGATTTTGGGATGATGATGGTTGTCGATGAGACACATAGGATGTTCTTGACCTGCATTTCAGCTTAGTAGTAGCAATCAAGCTAGCATAGCAGGCAACAAAGGTCTGGTGCCCCTATTAAAACCCATTTTCATATTTCCCAAAAAATCTTTTTGGTCAGGGTCACAGCAGGCATAAGGGTGTTTGTTTTCGGTTGATTTTCTAAAATCAGTTCGCAGATAAACGAGGATACATAAATAAACTTTGTTTTGCTTTTTAAGATTGCACATGCCATCAAAAATAGTTGAAAAATTTTATAAACTCTGCCAGTGGTATGTCAAATCAACACGCTAGTAGTAATATTGCTACCAAATTGATCCCGTACACATTTTTAGAAGCTATACAATGCAAAATAAGGTGGACTAAAATCTCCATTGAGGTGTGAAAACAAGCTTTTCCAAAGGTAAAATATCAGTCTGTAGGATTCCCCATATGCCCATCCCCTCAATATCTCTTTTATTGGAAACATTGTAATCCCTGAAGCATATGCTATTTGAAGCTTATGTCTAATAGTCTGCCTCAGTGATTGGTATATCAATGGTATCATTAGTTTGCTGTAATTCTAGGAGTCAATCAAACAAGAGGTTTGCAGTAGCAGTCTGCAAAAAACGGTTTGACTAGGTCTCATAGATAGTTGGAAATAGTAGTATTGCATCTGAGGTTTGGAACCTTTAGAAAATCCATATCTCTGCAACACCCTGCAGCTTTCATCAGGTTTGCGCAAGAATTCCAACTTGATAGTGTTTGTCGCAGTATTTTATTTGAAGCCATAAATTGAAAGTAGTAATACAAGGTAGTGATTTGAACTAAAAATTTATTGGGTTTAGTTTTTAAAAATTAAAAAAAATAGTACGAGTGAGGTGTAGATGCTGGTAGCAAGACAAAATTGACTATATTCCTTTATAAAATTATAAGAAGATTTTATACTTTGCGAAAGGTTGATAGCAATATAAACAGTAAGTGTGAAAGAGAAATTAAACACTTATTGTATATAGCTCCCTGTGTTACAGTGTTTAAGCAGAGAAAGTCAATTTTCCCACAACCAGCACTAACAATAACCTACCAGTATTAAAATTTACACTACAGACTTAACTTTGGTCAAACAGAATTAATTTTGATACAAACCGAATTAACTCTTTTTCAAACGAATTAAGTATTTATGACTTAAGACCTTATCACACTGCTCTGACATCTGCAAATCATGTTATTCCTCAAGAATTAGACTAAAACAAAGAAAAACTGCTGCAAGAGTTTGTATAGACAGAATTAACTTAAGATAAACTACTCACCGAATTTAATTAATACTAAACTACCAGAATTAATACTTACTAACTCACCGAATTATTCTATTAACTACCAGTATTAATACGACTTAAGCAGATTTTAGGTTAACATAACTACACAGGAAGTATACACACTATACAATTGAGCCTCCCCTTAAATGTAGCTTTGTGTTTATATCCCAATATAACCACTAAGTAATTATAAACCGGGGGTCCATCAAAGGTTTAGTCAATAGATCAGCTACCATTTAAGTCCTGTGTTGGAATTTTCTCCACATATCTGAGCTTCTTTATCATTACAATCTCTCTATAAAATGTGGCGTATCTCAATGTGCTCTTGTCTTGGAATGATACACTGGGTTTTCACTATGCAGATTGTGCTTTCATTATCAAATGTGGATTTTGGTATTAATGAATTTGAAATAATAGTCAGTAGTTGATTTTGATCCCCAATACTGTCCTCAGCAACTTTGCACGCAGTTAAATATTCAGCTCAGTTGTAGAGGTAGTCACTATGGTCTGTTTATTTGCATTGCCATGAGATAAGTCTTGTATAAGAAAATTGACAAACCCCTGTTGTGCGATTTTTGTAAGGTTGGACCCACCATAATCACTATAGAGTATGCTTCAGGTCACAAGGTGATTCTCTTTTTTTTTTTTTTTCTTTTTTTTTTTTTTCCCCCCCCCCCCCCCCCCCCCCCCCCCCCCCCCCCTTTTTTTTTTTTTTTTTTTTTTCTTTTTCTTTTTTTATATGGAATACCATTAAGCCCAAATGTGGTTTGACCCCCTTACGGTACTTAAAGCATTCTCTTCACAGCATTAAGATGTTAAGTTCTGGGAGTGACTGAAATCGAGAACAAACACATATGCTTACATTTATATCAGGCTCTAGAGGCAGTTTAATACATGAGGAACTCTATCATAGATCTGTATAAGTGCACATTCCACATCAATAGCTTCCTCATCTTTTGTCAATGCTACTTTGTGTGACAACCATGGTTTGATCAGGTTAGAATGCGCTTCTAGATTCTAATTTTGTGCTATTTTGTGTGATCTTATGTGTTTTGGTGAATTATTTGATTTGAAATGAGTATGCGAATAGGATAACTTAAGATATTAAATGATCCATTTTCATCTTATGGAGCATGAGAATATGAGCAAGTGTGAAAAGAAATAGAGGATAGTTATGTGTAACTTTCCATGCTTAGGAAAGTGAACCTAGAAATGAAAGAGTGTAATTTTTTTAGAAGTGAAATTAAATTTTTTGATTGTGCGGTTTTATTGCGTTTTTTAATAAAAAGATTTAGTTAAATACGTGGTTTTTGTAGAAAACTTAATGGTAATGTTAATTATTAGTTAATTAAAAAAATTATATAGGTGAATAGGTAAAAATACATGATAAGTAAAAGAAAAAAGGGTTTAGGTTTTATTTTTTGTCTAGCTTATTTAGAGTTGGACTGGAATATCTAAGATCTTTAAATAAAAGGCTTAGCCCATTACTCCTTTCCCTTAATAACCTAACGAGTCCTATCGGCCTAGAGAAAGAAAATTTTTTTTTTTTTTACCAAGGTAAGCCATGTTTAATCTTTAGTCACTATATTAATTTTGTAATCTAGTCTTGATGGAATTAGAGTTAATTATAGAAAAATTAATTAGGGTTTATAAAAAATTGGGGGTTTTAATAAATTACTGATTTTAATGGGTAATTAGTGTTATGGTGATGCTTAATGCATGATTAGGATTATATTAATGGTGTTATGAGGGTTAAGTAGGTTAAATTCGGAATTGAAATTCTGGCAGAAAAGTTTGTCCAACTTCACGGACGCATATCTCCTAGATGGAGAATGCAATTGAACTGATTCTTTTTTTTAAACTGTAGCTTTTCGAGTCTACTTTTCAGAAAATCCGGCCCCAACAGTTTTTGAGGTCGGGAAGTCGGTCAAATATCAGTTGCAAGACTCGTCACCAAAACTGCGAATTTTCTGACTTTTGATTTTGAATTTTTATAAAATACTTAGACTTCATACTGGAAGCTAAAACTTGGTTTGTGGTTAATTCATATATTGTGTGAGGTCTCTGAATTTTTTTAGAAAATAATAATAATTTTAAAGTGGTCAGCTTGTACCAAACTTTTGGGAGGTCAGTTTTTCGGGCAAATCTGGGTCAGTTTGTGAAAACAATTTTCTAATTGAGGTTTATAAAAGGGTAGGGTTTATGGGGCAACTTTTGGGGTCTCATAAGACATATAGGAAGTCTGTAAATTTTTGGTAGAATTTTTGGACACCATTTGGTTGGGGTTTTTGGTCACACTTGTCGGGTGAAAAATATACATTTTATGCAGAAAATTTGTAAAGGGTGAGGTACAAGTGTGTAAGGTATAAAAGGTTAAAAAGTGTTACAAAATGATAAGAAAATGTGGTAGGAATATGACTAGAATATAATAATCCATCAATTAGGGTTGATACGTTGGTTTAAGCATTTTAGTTTGCCAATTGTAACGAAAGTTTATATGTTATAGTTTTGAGCAAGGAGTATAATTGCTTGTAGCAGCGCAGCAGGTGAGTGTCATAGCCCCTATCTTTTCTAAGATTTTTCATTGGGGTGAAAACGATGCAATGAGTATTGAATGTTTTATTACTGTGATATTTGATGGTTGAGCTGAAAATGCATGTGCTTTATGACTATTACTTGCTATGTGTTGAATGAGAATGACAAGTGGAGCAGGGTTGGATTGGATCGTTGGATCATTCCTTCCTCACTTGGGTTGAGCCGAGCTTCTTTTGAACTGAACTATTTTGTTTGAGCTATATTGATGTGAACTGTGTTGAATTGAGCTGAATGATTTGTAGTATGTGATAGTTCATGATATGCTATGCAACTTTTTATCTTTATCACAGTAATGTTTGAATTGTCTTTGAAATGTTTTGAGGTTGGTGTCTAAAACCTATGACATCTCACCAACCTAGTGTTGACGTGTTTTAGCATCGTTTTCAGGTACTTCAAGTAATAAGCATTGAGGCTAGGAGAGTTGCTAGTGAGACCATAAGATGCAAGTTGAAGATCTATGATTTTGCTATGCTGTTTTATTTGAACAATATGTTGATTTGATTTTTAGACTTTGTTTTGATATTGTAAGACTTGTACGGATGGTAACCCCTATCACCCTTACATTGTCGTTGGATTGTGGATGTTTTCATGACACGTTGTGTCTTTGCATTTATTACCCTATTTAGTACTTCTCTATAAAGATATCATGTGCTATATTAATATCATATGTCGCGCCTTGCGTTTCCGCCTTGGCGGGGTGTGACAGATTGGTATCAGAGTATTCAGAGCCAAGGTTATAGAGAATTAGGTGGTGAACTAGACTATAACCTAGGAGTCCTGGAAGTAGATGGTATTAGGGTTTATGTTTCTCGTAGTGAAACTAGGCTGTAAATTTGGCCAAAATCTTCTGACACCTATGTTTAGTCCATTTTTATTATCTTCTTGATAATTAGATATGGTTATTAAATATTTGATTATCCTTGATATGTAAAATTTGGTGCTATATGAAAATGGCATGCTATCATTGAGAGGTGTAGTTTGGAAGTTACGTACATCGTGTGCAAAGAGCAGTTTTAATTAGGCGTGGCCAACATAATTATAAAGGTATCACACACGTGGACTTGTGACCTTAATGCAATTATCAATGTCTTGTTGTTTATTCTATGTTTATGTTCTGATTTAATTGCGAATATGTTTATATATACATGCATATGTGGTAGTATATATTGTAAGTGTTAGGATGATAGGTCTAGGAAACCCTATTCTTCCTGGCTTAATTAATTCGGTCAATATTATCAGAATGGTGAATACTAGACAGACTGGCGATCAGCCCAACATAGCTACTCTCATAGCTGAGCAGCTTCAGAACATCATTCCCCAGATTGTCAACCAAGTGACTACAAATATCAACAATGCTCAGAATGCCAATGGTGGCCAAGCTAATAACCAAGCCAATAACGGGTGTTCTTATAAGACCTTCCAGGCGTGTGGACCCAAGGAATATGATGGGAAGGGAGGTGCAGTGGCACTTACTCGTTGGTTTGAGAAAATAGAAACGGTGATTGATAGCGGTTGTCTAGATAACCAGAGGGTGTAGTATGCTAGCCAGCTCTTTGGTGAATAAAGCTAACATGGTGGAAAGGTTCAGGTAAGATCAGAGGTAGAGATTGCAGTAAATGGCAGGACTTGACGAGGGGGGGGGGGGGGGGGGGGGGGGGGGGGGGGGGGGGGGGGGGGGGGGTTTTCAAAGCATTGATGATAGGAAGAGTTTAGATCCGGAGATGAATTTGCGAAAATTGGAATTGGAACTTTGGAACCATAGAATGGTGGGAGGCAACCATGCTGCCTACACCGACAGGTTTCACGAGCTAGCTAGATTAGTGCCACATATGGTGACGCCTGAGTCATCAAGGATTAAGAGGTATATTGCAGGTCTAGCACCGGAGATCAGAGGGATGGTGAAGGCAGTTCAGCCGGCAACTATTCAGGTTGCTGTTACAAAGAGCTAGTATTTTGACTGAGGAGGCGATTAGCTGTGGGACTTTGGTCAAAGAAAACGACAAGAGGAAAGCTGATGATCAAGGAAGTAAGTCGTCGGGGTCTGGGAGGGACAACAAAAGGTCAAAGGTAGTAGCGGGGTTTGCGGCGGCTCCTCCTAGAAAAGAGTATGTGGACTATCCAAGGTGCAACAAGTGTAATGCTCATCACCCTGTTGGCGGGGACTGTAAGTTGTGCTTTAATTGTCAAAGACCGGGTCACTTTGCTAAGTATTGCCGGGAACCCAAGTATGTTGCTCCGTTGAATGCTGTGAAAGGAAATCAGAATCAAAGGGTCTGTTATGAGTGTGGGAGCCCAGACCACATCAAGCCTACCTGTCCTAAGTTAAATCGTGCACCTGGTCAATCTGGTAATCAGTTAGCTATTGAAGGGAACCGAAATAACCGTGGTGGTGGGAATCAGGTTCGCGGGAAGGCGTACAACGCTAATATGAATGCTAATGAGGCTGTGCAGGATCCGAAAGTCGTGACGGGTACATTTTCTATAAACGATCACTTTGCTTCAGTACTTTTTGATTCTGGCGCAGATTTTAGCTTTATTTCTACTGAATTTGCGAACTTGTTGAATATGTGCCCTAGTATTGTTAGGCCCGGGTATGTGATTGAAATAGCTGATGGAAAAAGGGTAGAGGTCGATAGGATTTTCCTTGATTGCAAACTAGAATTAGGAAATTCCCTGTTTTCTATTGATTTGATTCCACTAGGACATGGAAGCTTTGATGTCATAGTGGGTATGGATTGGTTAGCTCGGAATAAAGCGATGATTATTTGCCATGAGAAAGTAGTAGAGATACCTGTAGTAGGAGGTGAAGCGCTTAGGATTCATGGAGAACGAGCAGTAGGGAAAGACAAAATCTTGATGAATGTGAAGGTGGGTGAACCAAAGATAGGCGATATTTCTGTGGTGCGAGAGTATGTTGATGTGTTTCCGGAAGACTTGCCTGGTCTACCACCTCTAAGGCAGGTAGAATTTCGAATAGATCTGGTGGCGGGGGCGACGCCTGTAGCAAGGTCCCCTTACCGTCTAGCACCATCGGAGATGCAAGAATTGTCTAGTCAACTTCAGGAGTTACAAGACAAGGGTTTTATCAGACCGAGTCATTCTCCATGGGGAGCACCTGTGCTATTTGTAAAGAAGAAGGATGGTTCGTTTCGGATGTGTATTGATTATAGAGAATTAAACAAGTTGACTGTTAAAAACCGATATCCTCTCCCTAGAATAGACGATTTGTTTGATCAGTTGCAAGGAGCGCGTTATTTTTCTAAGATAGACCTTAGGTCGGGATATCACCAGCTTCGTGTGAATGAGGAAGATATATCGAAAACAGCCTTTAGAACTAGATATGGTCATTTTGAGTTTACAGTGATGCCTTTCGGATTGACTAATGCCCCAGCAGTATTTATGGACCTGATGAACCGAGTGTGTAAACTATATCTAGATAAGTTCGTGATAGTGTTCATAGATGATATCTTGATCTACTCAAGGTCGAAAGAAGAGCACGAAGATCATTTGAGGTTGGTTTTGGAGTTATTGAGACAGGAGAAACTGTTTGCTAAGTTTTCCAAATGCGAGTTTTGGTTGCAAGAAGTGCACTTTTTAGGTCATGTGATTAACCAAGATGGTATACACGTGGATCCAAGCAAGATTGAAGCGGTGAAGAATTGGGAAGCCCCAACTTCGCCTACTGAAGTTCGGTCATTTTTAGGTTTGGCAGGGTATTATCGGCGTTTCATTGCTAACTTCTCTAGCATTGCAAAACCGCTTACTTTGCTAACTCAGAAGAATAGGAAGTATGAGTAGGGTGCGGAGGAGGAGGAATCCTTTCAGCTGTTAAAGAGTAAGTTGTGTGATGCACCTATTCTATCACTTCGTGATGGAGTAGAGGATTTTGTAGTGTACTGTGATGCTTCGAATAGAGGATTGGGTTGTGTTTTGATGCAGAGAAACAAGGTGATTGCTTATGCATCAAGACAGTTAAAGATTCATGAGAAGAAGTATACTACACATGATCTTGAACTAGGAGCGGTGGTGTTTACTTTGAAGATTTGGAGGCATTATCTGTATGGCACAAAGAATAACATCTATACAGATTATAGGAGTTTGCAACACATATTTGATTAGAAAGAATTGAATATGCGCCAGAGGAGGTGGATTGAATAATTCAGTGATTATGAGTGTGAGATAAGGTATCATCCGGGTAAAGCCAACGTGGTGGCGGATGCACTTAGTAGAAAGGAGAGTGCGGGCAATGGCATTAACCATCCTGTCCGGGATGAGAGGTATAATTTTGGCAGCGCAAAGTAAAGCTTTAAGTCAGGAGGACGTACGGGAAGAAAAGTTGTATAACTTAGTTCAGCAGATGGAAAAGAAAGAGGATGGAAGCTTGTACTTTATGGATCGGATATGGGTTCCATTGATGGGGAGGACGGTTATAATGGATGAGGCACATAAATCTAGGTACTCGGTACATCCTGGTGCAGATAAGATGTACTATGATTTGAGAGATATGTATTGGTGGCCGGGGATGAAGAAGGACATCGCGGTGTATGTTAGCAAGTGTCTGACTTGTGCTAAGGTAAAAGCCGAGCATCAGAGACCATCGGGCTTATTGCAACAGCCTGAGATACCGGAATGGAAGTGGGAAAACATTACTATGGACTTTATAACAAAGTTGCCTAGAACGAGGAGTGGTCATGATGCAATATGGGTTGTGGTGGATAGGTTAACTAAGTCAGCTCACTTCATAGCTATTCGGGAGGATTTTAGTACTGAGAAGCTGGCAAAGGTATATTTGGACAGAATTGTTGCGCGTCATGGTGTTCCAGTGTCGATCATTTCAGATCGCGATGCGAGGTTTACATCGCGACTATGGCAGACATTTCAGAAAGCGTTGGGAACTCGGCTGGATATGAGCACTGCTTATCATCCTCAAACTGATGGACAGAGTGAGCGTACGATACAGACCTTGGAGGATATGCTGCGAGCTTGTGCTATAGATTTTAGCGGCAGCTGGGATATTCATCTACCGCTGGTTGAGTTTTCTTATAATAATAGTTTCCATAGTAGCATTCGATGTGCTCCATTCGAGGCTCTATATGGAAGAAAGTGTAGGTCACCAGTCTTATGGGCGGAGATAGGTGAAGGTAGATTGATCGGTCCTGAGTTGGTACAGGAAACGACTGACAAGGTAGTGGTAATTAAGGAGAAGCTTCAAGCGGCGAGAAATCGTCAGAAGAGTTATGCTGATAGCGGTCGGAAAATGGTAGAATTCAATGTAGGGGATAGAGTGTTGTTGAAAGTATCGCCCTGGAAAGGTGTTATGCGTTTCGGAAAGAAAGGAAAACTGTCACCTAGGTATGTGGGTCCGTTTGATGTCCTTGAGAGGATCGGACCAGTTGCTTATCGATTAAGGTTGCCTGATGAGTTAGTAGGTGTGCATGACACATTTCATGTGTCTAACTTGAAGAAGTGTTTGGTCAAGGAAGGATTGCATGTATCTTTAGATGAAATTAAAGTCGACAAGACCTTGCGTTTTGTTGAAGAGCCTGTAGAGATAATGGATCGAGAAATTAAGAGAGTAAAGCGTAGTAGGATCCCGATTGTGAAAGTTAGATGGGACTCTAAGCGTGGCCCAGAGTATACTTGGGAACGTGAGGACCATATGAAGTCGAAGTATCCTCATTTGTTTGCGAGCCGTGATGTGGAAAGCACTAGTTGAATCTCGGGACGAGATTCCCTTAAGGTGGGGATAATGTAGCAACCGCGTGATTTGATCAGGTTAGAATGTGCTCTTAGATTCTAATTGTGTGTTATTTTATGTGAATTTATGTGATTTGGTGATTATTTGACTAGAAATGAGAAGTTATGAGCGTGAATGAGATTATTTTAGAAATTTGATGATCATCTTATCATATGAGCATGAGATTTTGAGCAAGTGTGAAAAGAAATATGGAAGTTATGTGTAACTTTCCATATTTAGAAAGTGAGTTTAGAAATGAAAAGTTATTTTTAGAAAGCGTGGTAATTTACGTTTAAATAAAAAGGTATAGTTAAATGGGCTTAAATAATTGCAAAAATTTAAGGTAATTAGTAAAATCAAAAAAAAATATATATATATATATATATATATATATATAAAAATAAAAAATGGGCCAGGATGGTTAGTGGGTTGGAGAAGAAAAAAAATAATAATAATAAATTTAAGAGTTGTAATTTATAATAGATTAGGATTTTAATATAAGTTTAGGGATCACATAAAATCCATTTTTTTAGTTTCCCTCCTTTCCCCTTGATGATCGTCAGCAGCTAGTAGAAGAAGAAAAAAAAAAATATTTTTTTTTTATCTAAGGTAGCTTTTTGTTTGATCATTTGTTACTATGTTAATTTTTAATCTAGTCTTGATGGAATTAGAGATTATTTATAAAATGATACTTAATTAGGGTATTTATAAAAAATTGGGGGTTTTTAATAAATTATGTGTTTATTGGGTAATTAGTGTTATGGTGATGCTTAATGCATGATTAGGATTATATTAATGGTGTTATGAGGGTTAAGTAGGTTAAATTCGGAATTGAAATTCTGGCAGAAAAGTTTGTCCAACTTCACGGACGCATATCTCCTAGATGGAGAATGCAATTGAACTGATTCGTTTTTTTAAACTGTATCTTTTCGAGTCTACTTTTCAGAAAATCCGGCCCCAAAACAGTTTTTGTAGGTCGGGAAGTCGGTCAAATATCAAGTTGCAAGGACCGTCACCAAAATTGCGAATTTTTGACTTTTGATTTTGATATTTCTTACTAAAATACTTAGACTTTCAATACTGGAGCTAAAACTTGGTTGTGGTTTTTTTTCATATATGTGTGAGGTCTCTGAATTTTTTTAGAAAATAATAATAATTTAAGAGGTTCAGTCTGTACCAAACTTTTGGCGGAGGTCAGTTTTTCGGGCAAATCTGGATCAGTTTGTGGAAAACAATTTTCTAATTGAGGTTTTATATAGGGTAGGGTTTATTGGGGCAAAATATTTGGGGTCTCATAAGACATATAGGAAGTCTGTAAATTTTTGGTAGAATTTTAGACACCATTTGGTTGGGGTTTTTGGTCACACTTGTCGGGTGAAAAATATACGTTTTATGTAGAAAGTTTGTAAAAGGGTGAGGTACAGTGTTGTAGGATAAAAGGTTAAAAAGTGTGACAAAATGATACAGAATCATGTTGGTAGGAATATGACTAGAATATAATAATCCATCAATTAGGGTTGATACGTTGGTTTAAGCATTTTAGTTTGCCAATTGTAACGAAAGTTTATATGTTATAGTTTTGAGCAAGGAGTATAATTGCTTGTAGCAGCGCAGCAGGTGAGTGTCATAGCCCCTATCTTTTCTAAGATCTTTATTAGGGGTGAAAAGATGCATGAAGTATTGACATGTTTGATTACTGTGATTAATTTGAGTGGTTGTTAGCTGAAAATGCTTGTGCTTTATGACTATACTTGCTATTGTGAATGAGAATGACAACAGTGGAGGGCAGGGTTGGATTTGGATGTTGGATCAATCCTTCCTCACTTGGGTTGAGCCGAGCTTTCTTTTGAACTGAAACTATTTTGTTTTGAGTATATTGATGTGACTGTTGATTGAGCTGAATGATTTGTAGTATGTGATAGTTCATGATATGCTATGCAACTTTTTATCTTTATCACAGTAATGTTTTGAATTGTCTTCGAAATGTTTTGAGGTTGGTGTCTAAAACCTATGACATCTCACCAACCTAGTGTTGACGTGTTTTAGCATCGTTTTCAGGTACTTCAAGTAATAAGCATTGAGGCTAGGAGAGTTGCTAGTGAGACCATAAGATGCAAGTTGAAGATCTATGATTTTGCTATGCTGTTTTATTTGAACAATATGTTGATTTGATTTTTTTTTAGACTTTGTTTTGATATTGTAAGACTTGTACGGATGGTAACCCCTATCACCCTTACATTGTCGTTGGATTGTGGATGTTTTCATGACACGTTGTGTCTTTGCATTTATTACCCTATTTAGTATTTCTCTATAAAGATACCATGTGCTATGTTAATATCCTATGTCGCGCCTTGCGTTTCCGCCTTGGCGGGGTGTGACAGATTGGTATTCAGAGCCAAGGTTATAGAGAATTAGGTGGTTGAACCTAGACTATAACCTAGGAGTCCTGGAAGTAGATGCGTATTAGGGTTTATATTTCTAGTAGCGAAACTAGGTTGAATTTTGCTCTAATCTTATGATCCCTATGTTTCTCCCATTTTATTATCCCTTCTTGATATCTAGAATATGTATTTTTAAATTATGTCTTATGAATGATTTTTGAATTATTTGATTATTTTTTTTATGTGAAATTTGGTGTTATATGAAATGCATGCTATCATTGAGAGGTGTATTCTTGGAAATGAGTATACGTGTGAAGACACAGTTATAATTATGGTGGCCAACATAATTATAAAGGTATCACACACGTGGACTTGTGACCTTAATCCAATTATCAATGTCTTGTTGTTTATTGTATGTTTATGTTCTGAATTTGCGAACTTGTTGAATATGTGCCCTAGTATTGTTAGGCCCGGGTATGTGATTGAAATAGCTGATAGAAAAAGGGTGCAGGTCGATAGGATTTTCCTTGATTGCAAACTAGAATTAGGAAATTCCCTGTTTTCTATTGATTTGATTCCACTAGGACATGGAAGCTTTGATGTCATAGTGGGTATGGATTGGTTAGCTCGGAATAAAGCGATGATTATTTGCCATGAAAAAGTAGTAGAGATACCTGTAGTAGGAGGTGAAGCGCTTAGGATTAAGGAGATCAACGAGCCAGAAGAGTATGGAAAAACAAAAATCTTGATGATTGTGAAGGTGCAGAACCAATAGATGCGATATTCCTATAGTGCTGAGAGTATGTGATGTGTTTCATGAAGACTGCCCTGGTCTACCACCACTAGGCATGGTATTAGAATTCCGAATAGATCTGGCTGGCGGGGGGCGACACCTGTAGCACGGTCCCCTTACGCCTAGCTCGTCCAGAGATGCAAGAATTGTCTAGTCAACTTCAAGAGTTACACGGACAAGGTTTTCAGACGAGTCATTCCCCTGGGGAGGCCTGTGCTTTTTTGTGAAGAGAAGGATGGTTCGTTTCGGATGTGTATTGATTATAGAGAATTAAACAAGTTGACTGTTAAAAACCGATATCCTCTCCCTAGAATAGACGATTTGTTTGATCAGTTGCTTGGGGGTGGCGCGTATTTTTCTAGATTGACCTTACGTTCGGGATTTTTCTTTTGGGGATATCACCAGCTTGTGCGTGCATGAAGATGACCTAACGAAAAAGCTCTTTAGAATAGAATATGGTCATTTTCGAGTTTACGTATGCCCTTGCGGAATAGACTAATGCTCCCAACTCAGTGTTTATGGACCCTGATGAACCGAGTATGTAAGACTATTCTAGATAAGTTCGTTATAGTTGTTCATAGATGATATCTTGATTTACTCAAGACGAAAGAAGACTCGTAAGACCATTGAGGTTGGTTTTAGAGTTATTGAGAGGGGAGAAGCTGTTTGCTAGTTTTTCAAAGTGCGAATTTTGGCTGACAAGAGGTACACTTTTTAGGTCATGTGATTAACCAGGAGGGTATACACGTGGATCCAAGAAAGGTTGAGGCAGTAAAGAATTGGAAAGCCCCAACTTCGCCTACTGAAGTTCGGTCATTTTTAGGTTTGGCAGGGTCTTATGTAAAGATGTATGGACTAAGTTTTGCTATCGGGCTAATTACTTAAGACCATAATAGGTCATATGGCCCAATAACAAGTAAATGAATTAGTGGATTTATAAATAGACTAAAGGATTTGTGTTGGACAAAGAGGGGTTTTGTTGGACTTGTCGAATGTAAATAGATTATTTTGCTACGGTTTGATAAAACGTGTTGAAGGCATTGATGTGGTCGAAAAGTGTCGGGTTTGTGAAAAAAGTGTTTTGGATTAAGGTTTAAGACCTTGGGAAAAGTCATAAAGACGTACGGGTCATGTCGAATTTTCGAAAGAGTTATATACTTAGATATTTTGATAAAAAGGGATAAAATTTTCAATGTTTTAATAATAAATAGTTATTTTACTTGAGAATTTAATATAAGACGAAAGATGTAATTTCTCGAAACTTATTTTTAGATTTAATATTTATAATCGTTGTGTCAACTTTATTTGAAGGAGTAAATGATAAGTTTTATGGGAGATTAAGTGTCGAAGTAAAAACCATTGGACATATTTAATGACGAGAAGTTGTACCCTGTTAGCCCGATAATAAGACGAAAATAATAATAAAATATTATTATTTTATTTAAAAGAATTAAGTATTTATATATATATATATATATATGTATATACTGCATCGATTACGAAAATGTGGATTATTTATCTTTGGCATTCGAGCTCTTGCTCATTCCTTTTCGTTAGTTTTTCGCTGAGTATTTTGGTCGATTGTATCGTTCAACGTTTTGAGGTGTTTGAGCTTTATTGTATTGATGTCGCACTTTGCCCAAGTGTTTTTGAATCGTTTTCGCGTAATCACCACACAACCATAATATGAGGTAAAGTTTTGATAACGAGATAAGGTCTTGGTAATAAGACCACGGTTTTTGTAATGAGTTAACGAGTTTGGAATGTTATTAATTGGAAATGGGATTTTGGGATGAAAATGAGGATTTTGCGTGAGTAAAGACGAACACTTGTACAATAAGATAATTTTGTATGAGTATTGATATAGTGAGTATATATTAGGTCGTTGCCGAGTACATTGTACGCTTGCGTAGAAATTGATTGCGTTCTACCTTATTTGAGATTGTGCGGTTGCTTTTGATTGCTGATTAAGGTGAGTTATCGTAGCCCCACTTTTTACTATTTTTCCGTTGTGGGAAAATGATACTCAAATGTGTTTTGAAATGTTTTGAATTGATCTGTGCGAAATGTAGTTTTGTTTTTGGGACAAGATATGTGCTTATGACTGCTATGTGAATATTATGTGTTGTATGATTGTTTGGAGCGGATGGGTACGCCTACCCAGTATTTGTGTGATTATTAGAGCGGATGGGTACGCCTACCCAGGTTTGTGTGTGGTCCTGCCCTAATTTTAGTGCTCCAGCTGGTAGGCCTTAGGTGCGTAGTGGACATCTGGTTATTGATTAGCTGTGGATGCAAGGTTGTTGGGTTATTATATTCAACTGTTATATACACTAATTGTCCACCGTTTTGAGATAGTGGCACAATTTGGTTTAAGGTCAAACTACGTGCTCACAATCATTATTGTTGCGTTTCTCGGAGTATCATTTTCAAGTGTGTCAAATCAAAGGTATGTGAATGGTATTGGAAGAGAAACGATGTAACCCAAGGGGACTGGGTCGAGATGGTCTGATTATTGTATTTTGTCAAGATTTTAACTTTGTTAAAGTTTCTGTAACGCACATTATACGTTTCATGATTGTTAGATTATAAAGTGTATGAATCTTGTATCTTGTGCGTTGAATGAGTATCGTCGCTTCCGTGTTGGCCACATTTGAGGGGGTGTGTGTTTTTTCTGTGACATGTTATTAAGAACAGCCAAGAACATAAAAGCAATTCATACAACACTAGACATATTGATTGAATTTTAAAGATAAACAATCTTACGTGATTATAACTTGGATTTGAGGTGTTCAGTTGTTTAGTAGTGTTACAGATAAGGTTCGTTCAAATAGGGTTTATTTTTAAAGGCCCTTTTAAAAGGACGACCTAAAAGTTTGTCTAGAATGATTAGGGTTCGTCTCCCAAAATATACACAAAGTTACACACAAAAACCCTAAAAGCGGTTTTGTATTTTTAGGAAAAATGCTTGCGACGGCGTCAATTTAGTGGTCGCGCACGCCGGTACACCATGTCGAATATGTTGCACCGCGAGATTTGATTCATGTTTAGGAATGTGCTCTTAGATTTAATTGTGTGTTATTATATGTGAAATTTATGTGATTGGTGACTTATTTGACTAGAATTGAGAAGTTTATGAGCAGGTGATATGATATTATTTTAGAAATTTGATGATAATCTTATCATATGAGCATACGGATTTTGAGCCAAGTGTGAAAGAAAATGAAAGTTATGTGTAATTTTCATATTTAGAAAGTGAGGTGTAGAATGAAAACGTATAATTTTTAGAAAGCGTGGTAATTTACGTTTAAATAAAAAGGTATAGTTAAATGGACTTAAATAATTACAAAAATTTAAGGTAATGTTTAAACAAAACTAATTAATAAAAAAAAAAAGAGGGAGGGCCGGTTGGAAAAAAAGAGAAAAGAAAAGGAAAAAAAAAGAGTTTTAGTAAAAGTAGGTTTGGCTAAGTATAAATACAAAAAAAAAACCTAAATCATATCTTCCTCCTCCTTTGATTGCCGGCAACATCAAGAAGAAGAAAAAAAAAATTGTATTCAAGAACTTAAGGTAAATAACCTAAACCTTGTTAATTATTGTTTTGATTAAAATCTAGTTGATGGATTAGGTTAATTATAGAAAAATTAATTAGGGTTTATAAAAAATTGGGGGTTTTAATAAATTACTGATTTTAATGGGTAATTAGTGTTATGGTGATGCTTAATGCATGATTAGGATTATATTAATGGTGTTATGAGGGTTAAGTAGGTTAAATTCGGAATTGAAATTCTGGCAGAAAAGTTTGTCCAACTTCACGGACGCATATCTCCTAGATGGAGAATGCAATTGAACTGATTCTTTTTTTTAAACTGTAGCTTTTCGAGTCTACTTTTCAGAAAATCCGGCCCCAACAGTTTTTGAGGTCGGGAAGTCGGTCAAATATCAGTTGCAAGACTCGTCACCAAAACTGCGAATTTTCTGACTTTTGATTTTGAATTTTTATAAAATACTTAGACTTCATACTGGAAGCTAAAACTTGGTTTGTGGTTAATTCATATATTGTGTGAGGTCTCTGAATTTTTTTAGAAAATAATAATAATTTTAAAGTGGTCAGCTTGTACCAAACTTTTGGGAGGTCAGTTTTTCGGGCAAATCTGGGTCAGTTTGTGAAAACAATTTTCTAATTGAGGTTTATAAAAGGGTAGGGTTTATGGGGCAACTTTTGGGGTCTCATAAGACATATAGGAAGTCTGTAAATTTTTGGTAGAATTTTTGGACACCATTTGGTTGGGGTTTTTGGTCACACTTGTCGGGTGAAAAATATACATTTTATGCAGAAAATTTGTAAAGGGTGAGGTACAAGTGTGTAAAGTATAAAAGGTTAAAAAGTGTTACAAAAGGATAAGAAAATGTGGTAGGAATATGACTAGAATATAATAATCCATCAATTAGGGTTGATACGTTGGTTTAAGCATTTTAGTTTGCCAATTGTAACGAAAGTTTATATGTTATAGTTTTGAGCAAGGAGTATAATTGCTTGTAGCAGCGCAGCAGGTGAGTGTCATAGCCCCTATCTTTTCTAAGAT
>BQNB010021462.1:45049-64238 GCA_026074375.1 Tanacetum coccineum
TTTGCTATTAAGAAGAATTTCACTGAATTTAGTGGGCATCAGTCAATGTAACCAAAAAGAAACATAGATAAGAAAAAAAAAAGCTTAGTTGACAAAAAGACACCAAAGAAGGGTAGGCTATTATTTTTAGTGAATGGTGCTGCAAGTGAAAACAATTTTGCTATTAAGAAGAATTTCACTGAATTTAGTGGGCATGAGTCAATGTAACCAAAAAGAAACATAGATAAGAAAAAAAAGCTTAGTTGACAAAAAGACACCAAAGAAGGGTAGGCTATTATTTTTAGTGAATGGTGCTGCAAGTGAAAACAGTTTTGCTATTAAGAAGAATTTCACTGAATTTAGTGGGCATCAGTCAATGTAACCAAAAAGAAACATAGATAAGAAAAAAAAGCTTAGCTGACAAAAAGACACCAAAGAAGGGTAGGCTATTATTTTTAGTGAATGGTGCTGCAAGTGAAAACAGTTTTGCTATTAAGAAGAATTTCACTGAATTTAGTGGGCATCAGTCAATGTAACCAAAAAGAAACATAGATAAGAAAAAAAAGCTTAGTTGACAAAAAGACACCAAAGAAGGGTAGGCTATTATTTTTAGTGAATGGTGCTGCAAGTGAAAACAGTTTTGCTATTAAGAAGAATTTCACTGAATTTAGTGGGCATCAGTCAATGTAACCAAAAAGAAACATAGATAAGAAAAAAAAAGCTTAGTTGACAAAAAGACACCAAAGAAGGGTAGGCTATTATTTTTAGTGAATGGTGCTGCAAGTGAAAACAGTTTTGCTATTAAGAAGAATTTCACTGAATTTAGTGGGCATCAGTCAATGTAATAAAAAAGAAACATAGATAAGAAAAAAAAGCTTAGCTGACAAAAAGACACCAAAGAAGGGTAGGCTATTATTTTTAGTGAATGGTGCTGCAAGTGAAAACAGTTTTGCTATTAAGAAGAATTTCACTGAATTTAGTGGGCATCAGTCAATGTAACCAAAAAGAAACATAGATAAGAAAAAAAAGCTTAGCTGACAAAAAGACACCAAAGAAGGGTAGGCTATTATTTTTAGTGAATGGTGCTGCAAGTGAAAACAGTTTTGCTATTAAGAAGAATTTCACTGAATTTAGTGGGCATCAGTCAATGTAACCAAAAAGAAACATAGATAAGAAAAAAAAGCTTAGCTGACAAAAAGACACCAAAGAAGGGTAGGCTATTATTTTTAGTGAATGGTGCTGCAAGTGAAAACAGTTTTGCTATTAAGAAGAATTTCACTGAATTTAGTGGGCATCAGTCAATGTAACCAAAAAGAAACATAGATAAGAAAAAAATCAGTTTGAGGTGGGTCATGGGAAGCATCATATATATGGTTTGACCATGGTTATTACAAGACGCAAATTAAGTTTATTCCACTGTTTAAAATATACTAGTGTCCAAAGAATGCAGAAAGTGCAAGCAAAATAATTTTTTGAACCCATCCCACATCGACTGAGTGAGGTAAACAGACAAGGCAAAGTTGAGTATAAAAGCAAAGGCCTTGTATTTTACAAAGCATACCTTTCTCGATCTTTTGGCTAAGATCAAGTGTAGTATTTGTTCTTATCAGTTTAATATCTGATATGTGAGCCATCGACTCACTCGATATTAATCTTATTTTTATGGGGGAAGGACCCACCACAATAGCTTGCTGCAGAGGTTCTTCACGTGTCGCCTTGGTGTTGCACTATTGCCTTGGCTTGGCGCACCCCTCCAATTTATAGTATGAAGTTTATTTGCTGCAATATTTTTGATGTAATATTGATTGTTTTATGGTTTCTGGCTGTTTGTAACATAGACAAGTTGAATAATTAGTTACTTCACCAGCCAAAGGTAACTTTTTCACAGCTTGATAAACTGCTCTTCAGTTCTTCTAAGTAGTTGCTGTTGTTCAACTTTACAGTTTTTTCACTCAACAAGACGATCCTCGTCTTTCTTGATTCTGTTATTGAAGCAAAGAGCACATAATTAAGGTAACTAATAATATTGGGATCACATGAGTAGATCGACATTGGGGCGTTTTATTTGTTTCAGATGACACGTTCAAGCCAACCTATTGTAACTGGTAGCTGCACCTCCTGTGGGTGAAACTCCGTGCTTACCGACAAAGCGCACATAATTAAGGTAAATATTATTATTGGATTGCAGAAGTATACTCATGGATTGGGGCGGTTTAATTTTATTTGTTTCAGATAGCACATACAAGCCACCCTTTTGTAACTAGTCAAGGAGTTGGATCCAATTTTAACCAATGGCTGCACCCACGGGTGAAACCTCGTGTTTACCAACAGGCTAGCCCTCGGGTGTCAAGAAAGTTCTCATCCATTGCCCTCCCTTCGCCCTTCAAACATTTTTATTGACAAGTTTACTGTAGTTTTACCCAGAAAAGTACAATCGTAAACTAGAAAGCTTTATACTCAAGTTGCATCTAACTGACTTGAATATTGTAAGATGCGAGTAGTTTTGGCCTTAAAGCCATTTTACTTCAAGTTTCACCTTTCGATTAACCGTTTAACGAAAAGAAAATTGAATTAAATTATACCGTGTTCTAACAAATTTTGAACCCTCGTTGCACTTATCTGTTCAAGAACCACCATTTCTAATATCAGTTTAGTTGTTGGTGTTTGTTAGTGTCATAAAGTTACAGAAACTAGCTTAACTTGTTTATAGGAATTTAAATCAAGTGCAGGTATACACTGTGTAAGAAATTAATGGCATGTGCAACTCAAGTTGCACTACCTAAACTAAAGTACTTGGACTTGCATTAGTGGTGACGCGTTTAGTAAACAACCCACAACTAACAGAAAACATTACATTGAAATTTTCTATATATAAATTAACTCTACCACCAATAATTTCAATGATACAACTTCCTGTTACTCGTATATTTCACCAGCAAGCATGCTACTGAGAACGAGATTACACAGTAGTTTTGTGCAACTCCACAACCCATTGACGTACTCTATGGACTTAATAACTCTACTTTAAGTTTAAATTACAAATTTTTCTTCTTTCTTGAAAACATGACGCCGCAACTGAACGTAAATAACTAAAGACTTGGAATCCTGAAATCGATTATTATTCATTTGTGCTGGAATAGGATGCATAATCAGCACCATCTCATTATATTTCATCCACATTTTCAGAGACGAGACCATCTTCAGATGTAACATGTCAAAGAAAGCCCTGGTATTAAAATAAATCGTCAATTTTTAATCCACCTCATCTAAAGTTGACTTTAAGTGTCCAGCTATAGTGACAAAAAGACACCAAAGGAAGGGTAGCTATTTATTTTTAGTGAATGGTGCTAGCAAGTGAAAAACAATTTTGCTATTAAGAAGAAATTCACTGAATTTATAGTGGCTATGATTCAATGTAAACCAAAAAGAAACATAGATAAGAAAAAAAAGCTTAGTTGACAAAAAGACACCAAAGAAGGGTAGGCTATTATTTTTAGTGAATGGTGCTGCAAGTGAAAACAGTTTTGCTATTAAGAAGAATTTCACTGAATTTAGTGGGCATCAGTCAATGTAACCAAAAAGAAACATAGATAAGAAAAAAAAGCTTAGTTGACAAAAAGACACCAAAGAAGGGTAGGCTATTATTTTTAGTGAATGTGCAGGCAATGAAAACATTTTGTCTATTAAGAAGAATTTCCACTGAATTTAGTGGGCATCAGTCAATGTAACCAAAAAGAAACATAGATAAGAAAAAAAGCTTAGTTACAAAAAGACAGCCCCACACCAAAGAAGGGTAGGCTATTATTTTTAGTGAATGGTGCTGCAAGTGAAAACAGTTTTGCTATTAAGAAGAATTTCACTGAATTTAGTGGGCATCAGTCAATGTAACCAAAAAGAAACATAGATAAGAAAAAAAAGCTTAGTTGACAAAAAGACACCAAAGAAGGGTAGGCTATTATTTTTAGTGAATGGTGCTGCAAGTGAAAACAGTTTTGCTATTAAGAAGAATTTCACTGAATTTAGTGGGCATCAGTCAATGTAACCAAAAAGAAACATAGATAAGAAAAAAAAGCTTAGTTGACAAAAAGACACCAAAGAAGGGTAGGCTATTATTTTTAGTGAATGGTGCTGCAAGTGAAAACAGTTTTGCTATTAAGAAGAATTTCACTGAATTTAGTGGGCATCAGTCAATGTAATAAAAAAGAAACATAGATAAGAAAAAAAAGGTTTGTTGTCTGTCAGACAACCATGTAGCCATGCCAAGACCCATCATAGATGGGCAGACAACGATCCTCTACTGAGCCATGGCCGAAACATAGATAAGAAAAAAAAGCTTAGTTGACAAAAAGACACCAAAGAAGGGTAGGCTATTATTTTTAGTGAATGGTGCTGCAAGTGAAAACAGTTTTGCTATTAAGAAGAATTTCACTGAATTTAGTGGGCATCAGTCAATGTAATAAAAAAGAAACATAGATAAGAAAAAAAAGACAACCATGTAGCCATGCCAAGACCCATCATAGATGGCCAGACAACGATCCTCTACTAAGCCATGGCCGAAACCATAAGGCTCGGTTAATCACGCTCTGGCTACATGGTCTCGATGCATCAACCAGACATGGGTTACTGTCTCTTGAAGAATCAAGAATACAGAGGTTACAGCTATAGAACAGATCCTGTTCAGTAAGGTCCATGCTGTTTGCTGTCCATCCCTTTTAAACACCATTTCATTTTCATTTTTGGCCGATGTGGGATGGGACTTGGTTCTTTTATTTCAGAAACTGAGCATTTTATTTACATCATGGGTGACATTAATTGTGTCACCAATTCTGTTGAATAACGCTTCAGCTAAACTAAGTTGACATTCCACGAGACCACGTCTTTGACGGGATTGTGATCAACGACAAATAACAGATTTGAGCCTTAAATTATCAATCCCTATCTACTGGAATATGCAAGTGATCCATGATAAATCCATGTTAATACTGAATTCATTTTCCCGATACTCAAATCGATCTCCTTACGAGGCATTTCATTGTACACTCTCTTTGCGGAACTCATATCTCCTACCTTTGCATAAAAGTCCAACTGCCCCGTTTGCAAAACCATGTCATAACCAACATTCCACTTAAAATTCTCGCAATTAAGCGCTTTACCTAATCGTCTAACATAAAAACTCGCACAACACTGAATAATCAAACAAAGCACACTTTCACTCGGGCTCACACCCCTCCATCTCATTTCATTACACATAATCCTTAAAGTTATCATCATTACTCAAACAACCAACTACTATACCCATCAATCAAATTAAACATTCCACGACACCTCATTTTTAAACCAGATTCTTATCAAACAAAAAAACCTGAGCGCAGGCAACTCCGCATCGCCTATATATCCTAAACAGACACGAAACACGAGTTCCATATACTAATCATGTTATCACCGTACGTACTATCAAACAACGCTCTTGCATACCAAAATCATGACATTACACGCGCGTCGAAAATCCTCACTGATGTTTGACTCGATGTATTACTTTTTTTTATGTTACTCCTAGCTATAATTTGCAGCCATTACAGCTAGGTTTACCCTGGGTCCCTTCGATCTCAACACAGATTGCCAAGCTACAAGAAGATGGTACTTAAAATTGTTGGAGAATAAGTGGCTTAACCCAACATCAATTTCCGCACCTTCGCTGAAAGTTTTAACTTTAAAGGATTGTGTGTAATCTATTTCTTATTACTGGAGTCTCAATGGCAGCTGCTGCTCTTTTCATATTCATGATATGGTTTATTAGGTCCATGAAAAGTTGCTTTCTACGTTTGAGCATCGGAGACAGATGATATTAACTTTGTTTTCTGATAGAATTTAATTCTTGCCACATTTAATGGATAGATAAAAGCGAAGGACAATTTTCGTCTTTCAGTTTTATTATGTTCTGCTTACTTAGTGTGTGGGTACTATCATACTAAGTCATAGTTTGTTGCATCTCTTTTAATTCTATAATTAACATGTTAAAACAAGGGCTTCTCTATGGCATTTGGTTTACACTGGATTTTTCAGAAGAAGCAAGTTTCTATGTTGCATAAACTGTAAGGGATTAAAAGGCGATACAAGTGATTGAAAATTGAGTCTATAAGTGGTAGTGAAAAGAATGGTTTTTGATAAAGCTTGTAAAAGATAAAAACTATTTTTTTTTGGAATGACAATTTTTTCACATCCTATACCACCTATCTCACAAACGCCTCCACCGAGGCTTCAACCCACAACCTCTAGGTTGGTGGGAAACTCACGTAGCACTAGACCAAAGGCCTTGGGTATAAAAGGATAAAACAAGTACCACATACCAAAGCCTTGGGTATAAAAGTATAAAACTTAAATGGCTTGTCAGCAAATGCTAAGAATCAATTTAAGAACGACATACTATTTCTAGGGAATGGTGCGCAACAAGTGAAAAAGCATAATTAGTAAAAAGTTGCTTTGGTGATTAACCGGTTCAAGAAGCAAACAAAAAAAAGATTGGTGTCTTTGAGGCAACCATGTAGCCATGCCAAGAACCACCAAATGGGCTAGCAAAGATCCTGTACTAAGCCATGGCCAAAACATAAGGCACTATTAATCACGTTGGCCTCGATGCATGGTCTCAACGCATCAACCAGACATGGGTTAATGTCTCTTGAGGAATCAAGAATACACAGGTACGACCCTATAGAACAATTGAACAAAACTTGTTCAAGTAAGGTCATGTTGTCGGGGTTTGTGTCAAAACATATTTTCATTTGCATTTTTGGTCGATGTGGGATAAGACTTGGTTCTTTTAACTAAACTTTTTGTCACTTGTTGCCATCAGTGTAAAGATTAGTTATCCTCTATCGTTTATTGGGATTGGCATTATACCAGGATGATGAGTTGATGACAGACTCGGGAGAAAAAAAAACATATTTTGGTGTCGGTTTTCACAACTCACAATATAGAAGATACACAGTAGCGATAGTAAATGGATTGGCCCATATTCGTAGAAATGGGTCGGGACATACTATGGGTCAACAGCTACTTTTCAATTCAATTTCACAAAAATAATAAAAAATAAATCCTTTTTCTTTTGATTGTTGAAAAACCCTAGCGTTGTTGAGGTTTATAATTTGACAAGTGTATATGCGAGTTTATGTTTGTCGAATTTGTTCTTTTATATAGTTCCGTGCATGACATTGTGTTTTCATTACTTTAGGGCAAATTTCCACGGAAAACTGTATTAAATCAGCAGCTTTGTATCCATGGAGGCAGTTTCTTAGGCTTTACCAGATCTACCTAGATAAAACAGTCCCACACCGCCACACGTAACTCTTAGGTGGCTCGTAGCTGCAATCTTAGCATCTATCTTTGCACTACGGGTTATTTACCTTCGAGGGTTTTACCTTGTTTCCTTTTGTCGCGGGATCTATGTGTCGCTTATACTGCTCTGGGTTATGACTCCATTTGTTAACGAGGATTTTGGCCCCCCCTGCCTACCTGTCACAACAGGCTCAGATGAGTTCAAACCTTTCCTTGGTCGATTTACCGAATTTCAGCTGAGGTAATTACTTTACACTCTCGCGTCATTATTCCGGGTTAATATAATCCTCAAAATATTCACCCATTTGACGGTTTACCGCTTAAAACTATTTTTTGGCAACGTAAAAAAGACCGCCAAATGAATTGTTAGCATTACTTCTTCTTAGCAGCTGACCGCTAGTATTACTATACTTTTGATCATACATCATAATCTCGTATAATGTTATTTTGGCAGGTATGCCATGACAAAGGCTTACACTATATCGATTATGCTGATCTTCTTCTCTATCTTCGGTCTCCCCGTTCACCCGCCCCTAATGGCTTTTTGGTTTATTTCAATTTTGAGAGCTAGGTGTAATAACATCATAACACTCATTTTTTGCCGCCACGTCAGTGTTACATGAGCATAACACCAACACCAACACCACTCTCCTTATCATAACTCCAAATAACACCATTCACCTCTTTATTTTCATAAAACCCCCTAAACAATTATTTTATTCATTTAACAAACTAACCATTTCATTCATTAAATTCAAATACACATTACAATACTTAAAAAAAACACACGTTAAAAAAAATTCCGAAATTAAAAAAAAATACGCCACGGCGACTAATCTTCTTCCGATGCTTCTTCAACTTCGCGCCAAATATGGTTCATATGGTTTTGCAAATATTCATCAAACGCGTTGGGTGTGCTGCCGTATGCGGATTAGTGTATGGCAAGCTGTGCACTTCATAAGAGCACTAATACTCATTCGACCCGTACAATCGAGTCGAGATGTGAAGAAATGAAAATGTTGTGGGAGAGGATTAGCCGTATAACTTAAAATGTCATTGACAATTCTTAGAAAAAGTTTACAGCTCATACGAAATCTTCTCCGAAAATAGTATAACGGATACTTACAGTGATCATCAAAATAATCGGCCCATAGACGTCTTTCGGCATCTTCACGGTCACGGAAGATCGGGGTACGGTTCAATCGTGGTTGAGTTTCTTGTTGTAGTAGCCATTCGTGATACTCGGTAGCTTTCTGTAAATAGAATGCGTCGGTTTCTTCATCGATATCAAAAACGGTTCGACCAATTTTATTTTGATTCATTGTGAAAGAGTTTGTAATGTGTTTTTTTGTTGTAAATGTGTGTTTTTTTGTGAGAAAATAATATAGAGGTATTGGAGTATTTATAATGAGTTGTGTGGAGGGGGGGGGCAAAATGATTTTTTTTTAAATATCCGTTAGGGGTGTTTTTTGTAAATTTATTTTAAAAAATTTTTTTTTAATAAAACTAGCCGTTAGGGGGTTTTTTTGTAACTTTTCAAAAGGGGGGGGGGGCAAAATGATTTTTTTTTTGAAAAATATCCGTTAGGGGTGTTTTTTGTAAATTTATTAAAAAAAATTTAAATAAAACTAGCCGTTAGGGGATTTTTTGTAACTTTTCAAAAATAAGGGGGGAAATTAAAAACAGCTATATAGCCATTGGAGGGGGCAAAACGGATTTTTTTTAAAATACACCCCCAACGCACGTTGGCCGGCCAACACATTCCGTTTCCGAATCTTCCGGTCTGTTTTTTTCAAGACTACTACTATTGCTAACGTAGTAGGCAAAGTGCTATTAATCGGATGGTCCGACCCCCATCTCGACCCGGTGTCACAAGGGTATGCGTTGAGGTGGATCTTCTCAAGAAAAAGCCTAACCTAATAGGGTCTGTTTAGGCATGGGAAAAACGGAGCCCAACGGCGTTGGGCAACGCCGGATTGCAGTGTAGTAATGCCGGGCAACGCAGCCCAACGTCGTTGCCGGCGTTACTACACCTAGGGCTCTAATGATCATTCATATGATTAGACACAAATATGTCCCCTTCACCACCGGGAAAATGGTCAGTAAATTGTCCAATTTTGTTGCTGCAATGAAATTATTGCGGGCATTAACTTAAATTGGTGTTTTAACAGATATACCGTCGAAAGAAGTAGTCTTTCGTAGGGTGCAGTGGTGGTGGATCCTTGGCGTGTTGAAGGGTGGTTATATGTTATCACTGGAGTAGTTAGATTTATGGTTGATATTGAATGTCAAAGATATACCAATTGTGTCAAAAACTATCAGTTTGTGATATTGTAATTTCTTATCTCTATCTCTGTTACTTTATAAAGCATTTAGCCAATTTTTAAAATAGAAGTACTTATAATTTTAAGTAAAAAAGATTACCTCTTTGAGAAAGTTTATATATACATGTATTTAAAAGCCTTTAAAAAACAACCAATTTAAAATTTTAAAGTTACAAGTGAAAATTCAAGTGTCTTCATGTGTTTTTGATTCAATGTTTGTAGCGGCCTTGCATATTGTAACAATTCATTTAATACAAAGAGTCCATTTCAAGCTACATTTTTCTTACCCTCGCATATAAAACACCAAATACACATAGAGACACACCACATATTTGCATTTCTTTCTTCATTCTTCATTTTTTTTCTCTAACTAGCACACCACAATGAGCAACTGCCTGGACTATCATGAATGGAAACATCAGTTATTAATAGAATGTACAGGGGATTCATGGAAGTGATATTGCAAAAATAACTAGACGGGTAAGTTTTATATTCTTCCAGAACTTTAAAGTTTTATATTATTTGTCAACTTTAATTGTTTTTATCTTTTTCGCATATTAACGTTTGTTCTCAGTTCTCATAATGGGTAACGGTGAGTAGACAAATGACACAATGGGAACATACACCACATCTCGCTCACTAAAAAAAACCAGTTGTCGCCTCAATTTACCAAAAATATTTATATCTTTCGGTGGTTTAGGTGGTTTCATGTAGTCCGAGCTTGGTTTTTGGTTCTTATTGATGGTTTCGATTATCAAGGAACTTGTAATCTCTACTTCTCTGCTATTTGGGACTATTTTATTATTAGCAAAGTTAAAATTCATGCTCTTAAACTTGTTTGTTATTGACGACATCAATACCATTATAACATTGTAACAGTCCATTTACTCTATCATTCTAACAGCCTCTACTAATTATTAAAAACGTGTAACTGTTAAAAATCATTACTATCAATAATGATTATTAAAAATGTGTAACCGCGTCTCTCATATAAATCCACACAAACCATTTCATATCTCCCCACTCAAAAAAAATTTACAGTAAAAATGATCCAAAGGATGTTTAACTTCAAGATAAAGACATCATGTACAATATTGCTTTAAGTGTTGAGGTAAATTTGGTATATCTTTTGATCTTTACTTCGTTAGTGTCGTTGTACTTACTAGCAAGTACCTAAACTATCATATATAAAAAGATGTTAACTTTTAAGAAGATCGCTCAAACTTTACATTAAATTTGTGTATCTTTTATGTTAAGACAATAATCTCAACTTGGGATTTTTAAAAAAGATGCATTATGACTTAACACTTAAACAAGTTATGGCTCGCAATTGTAACAAGGTAGTTTACATTTGAATGAGAATATAATATAGCATTATAATAATATATACTCATTTTATTTATTTACTCTATGCACAACCTCTTGATTATAATTGAAAATATAAAAAATTAAAGAAAGAGGTACATGGAACCATTGGTATAAAGTAAAACTATTATTATTATTAAAGCAATGTTAACTTCTTTTGTTTTTATTATAGATTCAAAAAGTTTATGAATTTAAGAGGTTTCTCAGTAGGCTCAACGATGATGATGTGATAGTTGTACCACACGAAGATGCTCAAGCTACTCTTGGTGATACTAATGATCCATTCCCTTCTATTTCAATGTATAAAGATTTTGTGGATAAAGATATTTTAGCTAATGATGCATATTAATAGTTAACTTTTTTGTGCTTATGTCAATTACATTTCATTTTGTATTGACGTTTATCTTTAATTTATGTCTTTAAATATGCTACGTATGATACTCTCTTTAATTTGAACTTTATGTTATTCGGATGTGATATGGTTGCATCGGTATGATTTACAGTTATTTTAATTAAAATTTGTCATTATTTCGTAAAGTTATTGTTAGAAAAAACATATAAATAAACAACGATTGCGCGCCACAATATTTAGTTATCGGGTACCCGTCTATCTCAACTATTGTTTCAATTATTATATGGGTAATTAAAAGATGTTTGTTTAAGAATTATTTTTTATTTTTTGACGATATCATACTTGGGCAAAAACAATTTGTTTGTTGTTACAAAAATTATCTTACTATCTTTAACAAACTATACATTAAATTTATAAATATTAGTCTAAGTTTAATTTATATAACTTGTGACTTTATAATTTGGGTTTTGTACTTTTTATTTTAGACTTTGGACTATATAAAATATTTAACATATTAAAAGTAACTTTGCGATTTTCATATATTTCGTCACAACTAAATAATAAAGTCATGGAAAAAAATTAATGAAAAACATTTGTTCACCACAAAATTAGTCACCGGTTACATGTCGTCGCATTACCCACATACCATGTTATTTATGTTTTATTACCTAGAAACACACAATAACTGAAAGTAGACTTGCGAGTGAAAGGGAAACTTGCCCAATCAACATCAGTGTACCCAACTAAAGATGTAGTAGCGGAAGCATATAAGTGAAGACCAAGCTCCAGGGTGCCCTGAACATAGCGCAGGATACGTTTGAGAGCAGCAAAGTGCGGCTCCCTCGGATCATGCATATAGAGACAAACATGCTGAACTGCATAGGACAAATCTGGACGAGTAAAGGTAACATACTGGAGCCCTTTGCAAGACTGCAGTATAAAGTAGGATCCTGAACAGGAACGCCGTCCGGACCCAATTTGGAGTCAGTGTCAACTGGTGTCCGACACGGGTTACAATTAACCATATGAGCTCACTCAAGAAGCTGAAGGGCATACTTCTTCTGAGACAGAAATAACCCTATAGGATGACAAACAGCAGAGGTGCCAAGAAAATAATTAAGTGCCCCGAGATAGGTCATATCAAACTCTTTATGCAAAGAGTCTACAATCTGCTGAAGTAGAACTGGAGAAGAAGTTGTGAGGATAATAACGTCCACATATATAAGTAAATAAGCAACCTGAGAACTCTGTTTATATATATACAGTGAAGAATCACACCGACTAGAAGAAAAACCAACCCGAGTGGCATAACCTGCAAACCGCTGGAACCAAGCACGAGGTGCCTGTTTCAAACCATACAAAGACCTCTGCAAAAGACATACATGATTAGGATAACGAGAGTCAACAAAACCAGGGGCTGATACATATACACTGTCTCAGATAAATCACCGTTAAGAAATGCATTCTTAACATCAAACTGGTGAATAGGCCACTGTCGAGACACAGTAAGGCTAAGAACGGTTCGTATGGTGATCGGCTTAACAACCGGACTAAATGTCTCATCAAAGTCAACACCGTGTTGCTGATTACTACCGTTAGCAACAAGTCGAGCCTTATAACGACTCAAAGTACCGTCAGCATGAAATTTATGCTTAAACAACCACATAGATCGAACCAAGTTAACATCAGACGGCCTTGGAACAAGAATCCAAGTACCATTTTTAACTAACGCATTATACTCATCATATATAGCATTACACCAATTAAGGTCTTTTAGAGCAATAAACGGAGATTTGGGAATAGGAGAGAGAGATGAAGTGTGAAGAGAAAGACGTTCGATGGGTTTGACAATACCCGATTGAGACCGTGTGATCATGGGATGAGTGCGGGGTGGTTCATTAACTGGGTTGGTATTGGTTTGTGGATTTGGTGGATCGAATATGGGTGGTGGCAGCGGATTGTTTTGGGTTTGGGTTTGAATGTTGTTTGGTTCGTGACTAGTGGGCTGGTTGGTGGGGAAAGTTGGGCCTGGTGAATTTGGGCCGGTGTGAGGGGGACTTTGGGTTGGATCGGTAATTGGTGGAGCAGTTGGGATGCTCGTTTGGTGTGGGATGTTTGTGGAAGGATTAGGAAGTTTGGATGCAAGAGAAGTGAGGAGGGGTGAACGTTGAGTATCGAGGAAGGTGTAAGAAGGTGGCGAGGAAGGTGTCATAGATTTGTAAGGGAATTGTGTTTCGTCAAAGGTGACGTGTCGGGAGAGAATAATTTTGTTTGTCTCGAGGTTAAGGCAACGAAAACCACGATGATAGGCGGGATAGCCTAAAAAGATACATGGTGTGGCACGCGGGGCAAGTTTATGAGGTGAGTGGAGATGAGGGTAGCATAGACACCCAAAGATGCGAAGGTGCGAGTAATTGGGTGGTTTGTTGAAAAGGCGTGTGAAAGGTATATCGTTATGGATTGCGGTAGATGGTAAAAGGTTTAGGAGATAGGTGGCCATATGGAGGGCTTCGACCCAAAAGGTAGGGGGAGGTGTGCTTGAAAGAGAAGAGTACGAATGGTATTATTAATTGTTCGTATCATTCGCTCCGCCTTGCCATTTTGTTGGGAGGTTTTTGGGCAAGAGAATCTAAATTGGATGCCATTTTTGGCAAAAAGGGTGTGGAGTCGGTTATTATCGAACTCACCGCCATGATCACATTGGAAGTTTTTAATTTCACATTTAAATTGATTTTTAACATAGTTGCGAAAATGCAAAAATTTATCAAACATGTCAGATTTAGAACGAAGAGGATAAATCCATAGAAAATGAGAGAAATGATCAAGAAATAAGACATAATATTTAAAACCACTAGAACTAATAATGGGAGATGTCCATAAATCAGAATGAATAATATCAAAACAATGTTCGACAATAGAATCTGAACTATGAAAGGGAAGCTTCACATGTTTGCCAAGTTGGCAAGCGTGACAAATATGTGAAGATTTTTCTTTATTACATGAAATAAAACGACTAGAGACAAGCGAACGTAGCACTTGATCACCCGGATGTCCGAGGCGTTGATGCCACGTGGAGGCACTTGTCGAGAGAAAAGCAATGGGAGAAGTTGATGGCTTGGTAACTGGATAGAGATCGCTCGAGCTGTCACATCGAAGGAGGATATGACGAGTCAAGTAATCCTTCACAGAAAAACCAAAGGCGTCAAATTCAATAGTACAATTATTGTCCCTAGTGAACTGACGAACATAAATGAGATTTTTAATTATATTAGGGGTTACAAGAACATTATGAAGATGAAGTGGGCGATGATGGGAAGGAATAATGCTATGGCCTGTGTTGGTGACGGGAATAGACTTGCCATCACCAATGTGAACAGATGGAAATAAGCGTTTATCAAAAATGGTACTTAAATTACTTGCATTAAAATTTAAATGAGAAGAGGCACCTGTATCCATGTGCCAAGTTGGGTCTTGCAGCGGCATAGTGTTAAACACACTTGGTAGAGTAGTAGGCTGGAATGCATAAATAGCCGGAGCAGGATCGAGTATACCTTGACACGGATGCGACAATCTGTAATTCTTTTGTGGTGTAAACTGTTGAGCAATATTAGTCTTGTGGGCCACATATTTGGCTAGGGTATAGGTGAACATATTGAAATAAAGTGATGTGATACACCTTTTTTCTTAACCAATTGATTAAACTATTGATTTTATTTTATATGAAACCAAATAAAGTTAACAATGGCTGCTAGAATTGAAGATTTAGGTGAAGAAAAGATAGAAAAAAATATACAATTAGAGATGATTTGAGATTACAGTAGTCGAGAGATATAGAGAGAACTTAGGGAGAGGGTCGATTTTTTTAGAGAGAAATTAGGAGAGGATCGGTTTTTTGCTTTGATTACCATATTGAAAGGTAAAATGTTTCCTTGCTGTGACAACTGTCTATTTTGAGGTTAGTAACCGATAGCAAACATATGAAATTTTGACCTCCTTATAATTATTTGTTGAGTCACTCTTACATGGTCGTGTCATTTTTAGTGTTAAATGTTTTTTAAGAACCCTAGTTATACGAACGCACCTTCGACCTATGATCCTAGTTAACGGTCTTAACGATTAACGATATGCTCAAAGGTCATTAGGACAATGTCAATAACCATTAATAAACATAATTCATTCACTTTTATGAACTTAGGTCACTTCATTCATTATAACTTGCAAGTTTCCCGGTAAACTCGATATTGCGTAAATTTTTACGTTTTTGCACTTACGCTTCTTATAATGGACTTAAAACACTTCAATATTACCTATGTGTATAAATTAACTCTTAACAAACATTAATTAACATATTTTACATTTAACCTACAATATACTACAAATTATACACATAACTATACCTTTTTACATAAAAACTTATACATTTATCATATAAAATATTACTTACACTAAATAAATACCTACAAAACATAAATAAACATCAAAAATCTGATTTCCATCTTGCCTGGAGACCCTAAAACTGACCAAGACTACCCCCTTAACCAATCCCATTCATTGCTACTCTTAACACCTTTACACAACCAAGAAAAAGTCTTTAATACTCTCATACACTTCCTCCCTTAATCATTTTTTTTCTTACACATATACACACTTATCTCTCTCTCTAAAATCATGTTTTCCTTCCTCCTCCACCTCCTTGAGTCATCCACCACATCACCACCATCAACCACCACTCAAAAATTTTATTTAACACAAGATCTACTCCAAAAAGGGCTTGTTTAATCATCTCTAACAAGTTTCTTGGTTTATTTTTCACTCAAATTGCCATCTTGGAAAGTTGAATCATCATAGCCTCATCTTTATATTTTCATTCACTTGGTGTTCTCATAGGTAAGGTAAGGGTACAAGACGGCTTGTGCCTATCTTGTACCCGAAAAATGCCTATTTTGGCTCAAAACACATGTTCATCTATTTTCTTTGGATCTAATCTATAAAATAAATTAGATACTAGATAAGTAGTGTTATGAGACTCTTAAAATGATGATACAATGGTTATAGGAATTGTTTTGGTGGTCTGGGGATTCTAATGATAAAACTAGTCATAAAAACGTTCATAAAACCATGATTTAGAGCTACATCGGGTGTAAACTTGTACATGCAATGGTTTAAAAATATTATAAGGTACCTACTAAATTTTATTTATAAAAAGGATGTTTAAATATTTATAAAATGAGTTCAAGAGTTTATTGGGTCGTTTTTTCATTTTGGGTTAGTGGTTTGACTTGTTTTAGTCAAAGTTATTTTTCAATCAGCCCCTATTTCATCTTTAGGTCATATTGAATAGAGCATAAGTTGATGATAAATAAATGTTTTGACATGATTCCAGAGCCTAAAATCAAGTACTTTGAGTTTAGTTTCCAAAAATGTAAGATTTGTAAAAATATGAGGTCGTTTGGTTAGTGAAAGTTGTAAAATAGTAAAAGGTGTCAAATCTGCCCGAAAATTTCTTTTCAACCCTTGTACTAAAATGACAATAAATCATAAACCACGATGAATCTATTATTGAAACTAATATGAGAGACTCTTATAAGGGTTATTTAGAGTCTCATATTGGCCTAACTCATATAACCTTGATTTAGACCTTTTTATCATTAAAATACTTTTATATGTCCCGATTTCGTGATTTTTAGAGTCGTGTATAAATGGTCAGGTATAAATCCTTAATAAATTTTAGGAAAATTCATGGACACACCTAAAACATGGAATTTTGATCTAGAGTAGTAGATTGACCAGAAACTTTGGTTAACTTGGTCAAATAAATGTTTAAAGTGACGAGAAATTCGGAGCAAATTAGTAGAAATTATGCTTTGTGATAAAAGTGTCTTTTGAAACGAATGTGAACACAAGACTTAATAAATGAACCTTAATATTGTCTGAGCATATCGTATAGGATCTAATTAGGTATATTTATTTACCTTAGGTCTCGGGTAGAATGGTGCGCGTTCGTTTGGGTTGCCTACTTGTGTGATTTGCCGTGAAGTCATCGATTGTTCTAACTTTTGAGGTGAGTTTCTCACAGACCCTCTTTTACATGTTTTAAATATTTTGGGGTGAAAATTATGATGTGTCATATTTCTATGCTCTTACTTATAAGTATTTAACCTTTTGAGCATATTTGCCCTCGAACTTGTTTTGAACGTATGGAACTTGAGTTGAACTTGTTGAATTTTAGAAACGTGTTGAACTTGAACTTGATATGTATGTTGTTGTATGCTTAGAACCCGCCACTACTTTTAGCTCACTATATCCCCCTCAACGGGATTAAGACGTTAGTACGTATGGATAGCGCTATTAAACGGGGTGCATAGTACTAGGACATAAGACTTGCATTGTGATTTAGATCGGGGGTAACACCTACCCATATTGTATTGTGATTTAGATCGGGGGTAACGCCTACCCATCTTGTGTTGTGATTTGGAACTGGAAGGCTGAATGCATTTAAGTAGTGCCTTGCATAAATACTATAGCATATACATTCATTGATTTATATTACGTTACTTTGGGTAACGATAACTGTCTTTGGAAATTTGAATCAGTTTGGATTCACGACTTGTTTTGACAACTTAATATTGAATTGGGAACTATGTTTGGACATCTACTCTTTTCTAAAACTTTATTTTGCGTACATAATCTTGTGAGCTCATCAACTATTTCGATAGTTGACCGTTTTTATCATGCTTTTTAGGTGATATTCGTAAAGTGGAAACTTAGTGCATTGCAATTGGACATATTCAAGATGTCTACTTTCTTTCAAGTTATTGTCATATGTACTTTTTAAACTTGTACATGGAAATGTTGATATTCGGATAATTTTCTTTTATCGTAATTCATGTATGGTGTTTTATCTATCATTTTATGTGATGTTTATTAATATGTTACACCTTGCGTTCCACCTTGGTGGGGTGTGACAGATTGGTAATCAGAGCCTAAGGTTATAGAGAACGCCAGTTTTTCCAAAAATAAAAATTCGAACTATAACCAAAATAATTTTATTTTCTAAAAACACCGAACATGAAACGAGTCGACTAGTCCGAGTGGTTGCACCATTAGACCTCAATTAGACGTAACTTGATCAACTATGTCTAATTTAGGGAGTATCATGCAACACTGGGTATAGTCATTATTTTAAACGAGTTTAAAAACCGACCTTCCACCTTAGTCATCGAAAGGCATACTAGGAATTATGTGCACCGTACATTTCATGCTCTTAGATGTCCACTAATTACGCTTAAATACATCATGCTTGTCTCTAGTTGATTTATTTATATCTTGAGTTTGCTTTTATGTCGGTTACCGTTGTCACAACTGTCCTTAAGCACATTGTTATTACGAACACCGTTACAGTTACAATATGTCCCATAGATCGTCCTCATGCGCTAATGATTCCGCGAGTGAGTCAGACGTACATTTAACTACTTTTCGTGTCCTTACCCTGCATAATACCTTGAGGAGGACTCGTCGATAGGTTCCAAGTCAGAGCCCGAGGCGAGCAGCAGGTGAACTACGTATGCACGACATGTAGAGACATTCGTTCTTTCACTATTAGAGCTACGTCGACCTATATTTTGGTCACGTCTCTGTCTTATTTTGTGATACTATTGAGCCAACTATTTTGGTTGCAAAAACAAGCATTCCTTGCTTGTTCGCAAACTCCGTGTTTAGTGATTCAAGATTTTTGTTTCTAAGCGACCCTAAAGTTTAGTCAATTTTTCAAAAATGTTGGGCCTTTTACCAACTTCTACCTTGATTTCATGACAGTTCTTGTTTGATGAGCTATGAA
>BQNB010021463.1:0-64237 GCA_026074375.1 Tanacetum coccineum
AACAATAGCGGATGAGCTATTGTAGCACAATTGGCAATGGGGTGTGAGTGTGGGGCGTTGGTATAAAGGGAGAGGTCCATGGTTCGAGCCAGGGCCTCTTCTTTTTATAAAAACTTTTTTTTTCTTTTTTTTTTAAAACTTGCAAAACTCAGAAAAATAAACAATATTAAAAAAGGTACTTTTTTACAAAACTTAAAATAAGCAAAGAAAAGTGACAGTGTTAACTTTTTAAGCTAAGGGCTTACTTTAACTAAACTGTTGGCTTATAGGGGCAAAATAAGCAAAGGAAAAAACACAAATAAGCAAACTCAGACAATAACTAACACCTAATAAGCAAGGAAAACTAAAGATAAGCAAAGAAAAGCAGGCTCATAAGCACTAAAAATCAAATAAGCTAAAAGGCAGACACTGCATCACACATAGCCAGGGGAGAGGCTTTTAGGCTTAAAATTAAGCACCTAAATAGAACCTTATGGCTTAAGGGCATGCACTAGCTTAAAGAGGTGCTTAAGGCCTTTTAAAATCATCAAAAAGAATAAAGTTTGAAAATCAAATTAGCCAAGAAAAGGGCTTGTGAAAACAGCATACACTGACTTTGGCTATTTTTAGTTTTAAAAGGGCTATTAAGCAAACTTAAAATAAGCTATAAAATAAGCTCAAAATTCAAAACAAAGTTAAAACAGATTTAGAATAGCTCCTAATGAGCTTGTGCTCAAAAATTGAAAAGCTAAAAATAATTTAAACAATCTGATAATTGGTTTTGAAAAATGGACTTTAACTTGTGAAAAATGCTTGAAAATGGGCTGACAGATATGAACAAAACCAAAAGAAAACCAAAGGGACTTTTTACCACTGCATTTAAACACTCATAAGAACCTAAAAACAACACTTGTAAGTGATTTTCAAATCCTTAATCCAATGAACACTTGTGGACAGAATTGGCCACACAGATTTAAAGAAGTTTTTAGAAAATATTAAAAACAAACATCTAACTTTTAAACTTTTGAAAAACCGAAGGAAAGAAACTCTAAAAGGCTTTTTGAAGAATGCAAAGTGACCCAATGAAATTTTTTACACACTTTGACCCATTTGGGTCCTTGACCCAAACACCCCCTTAATTTTAAAAAGGTCTTTTTAAGGCTGTTTTACAAAGATTTAAGCTAGGATATTTCAAGACAGATAAAAAACAACTAGCTTTGAGCAATATTAAGCAAACAACAAACACAAATAAGCATTTAAATAAGCAAAAAGGAAATGAGCATTTTACAAGCAATAAAAGGCAGTTTAACATACAACTTAAATGAAGGACTAAATAAGCATAAACCAAACACAAACAAGCATACAGAACTTAAATAAGCAGCAATAAGCATACAATAAGCAGATGAATAGTAGAAATAAGCAAAATGTAAAAAGAGAGCTTACAAAGGGTCCAAGCTTTTAGGCAATGAAATAAGCTCTCAAAGCTTAGAATCCAATCCTAATGCTTACCGTAAGCTCTAAACCAAGGTCATCCTTAATGCACCTTGCTCCTTGCTTGATTTCTTTTTTTTTTCTTTCCTTTTTTATAAATTTTTTTTTTCGAATTTTTTTTTACTTTTTTGACAGAAAATGAAAGAAGCTTATATAAACTTTTGATGATTCACAAGATTATATGAAACCTTAAAAACAGAATTTAAATTACTAATAAGTAAATGACAAGATTTCTAGTAGAACTGTAAATAAAATGCGAGTAAAAAAACAGATAATTAAATGAAAAGAAAACTAAATTGCAATATATTAAAAAGGTACAAACTTTGGTTTACAAGCTTTTTTTTTACTCTTAACACAAAAATTCGACTCTCATTAGTAAACTACATAAGCTACTATTTATTCTAAAAAACTAGTTCTTGAGTCTTCTCATAGTTGTGTTTCTTCTAAGAGTGGTTCTGGCCTTATGTTTGTATTGTGAGAGGTAAGCTCAAAGAATCTCAGCCCTTAATTCATCTTGGAGCCCAAGTTCTTTCATCATGTCCCTTGATTTCTTTAGCCAATAAGGTCATTAGGGATTGCCAAGCAATTTTTGGTGTTTTGTGAGGTGGGGGTGAGTAGGAGTAATGGGTTTTGTTGGTTTGTTGCAGGTGTGGAGACAAAAACGAAGGTGAATAGTGCCAAATAGGGTTTTACGGGAAAACAGTTAGTTACTCTGTTTTTGTTTTTGGGACAGGGTAGGAGTTTGGATAAATGGCAAAAACAGCCCCTCATCTTGTATATATGTATTGCAAGTAAAGTCCTTGTGGTGATGTTGATTTTGGGACTAGCCAGGTTTAGCCCCTCAAAGTTATTACTAGCATTGCAAATTCAGTCCTTGTGGTAATACAACTTTGAGGAGATGGCAAAACAAGCCCTTCAATTTGTATGGTGTATTGGTTTTGGGCTTATACCTATTAATTTGGGCCGGTTGGGCTTATAAGAGGCATCTGAGCCTTTTGGTCTTCATAAATGCACTAATGGGCTGACCCGGCCCATTAGATGGGTACGGGTGGGCCCATTAGGTATTCTTCGTTTTTGGCATCAGTTTTGACCATTGACTGTGTCGGGGCTGACTTGACTTTGACTGGTTGACTTTTTGGCTTCGATTTGACTTTATCTCTTCATGCTTTTCCATTCCATGCTCGGTTTGTCTGTTTTTGCTTGATTTTTCATCTTTTTGTCGGATATTCGTTTCCTGCACAATGTAAATGAAAACATACAAATACAATGTATTTTTGGGTATGTTTTTGGTCATTTAAGTCTGGTTTTAATGGAAAAGGGTATGTGTAATTAAGCACATACCAGACGTCACTTCCTAAAGGTGGGGAAAATGTAACAACCCGAGTTTCAGGTGAACGTCTATCCTTAGCTAAGATAGTTATTTTTAATTACGTAAATAATTATAGTTGTTATGCTATATGTGGTTGATGAGAATTTCCATTTATTGGTAAATTTCATTCCGTGATTTAGTTTCTAGTTGTTTTTAGCATTTAAGAAAGTCAGAAAAATATATTTGATTGCTCCGAGAGCGTAAATATGTCATTTTTGTATTTTACATCGTTTCCTCGAGTTTTTGTAAAAACTGTGTTTAAAGGTCGTGTTTTATGAGGTTTAACATTTTATTAAAGGTTTTAAACTATATTTAGTGGGACGGATTTAAAATATTTACTAACGTGATGTTACCCGTGTTTGGTCGACTAAGTAACAGAAGTATAACCAATTTGTATTAAACTTGTAAGGACTTATGAAAGGAGGGGTTAAAACTGACAATTGATCAAACTTGAATTCTATAAATAGAACACCATATCCTTCATTTTTCTCTTTATGAAATTTTCACTTTTCTTGTCTCCCCCCCTTGTCCGTTCGAACTAGCACACACACAAAAACATTGCCATATCAAATTTGTTACCTACATGCATTACAATCAATTAATACCATAATAATCCTTGTTCAATCCTCTACAAATCCCACTAAAGAAACCTCACATGCACTTAGTATTGAAGAAGTTGGGTTTTTGGTCAATTTCTAGTGATTTGGTGTATAAGAAAGTGTTTAAGGGTTTTAGATTGTTGTTATTTTAGTGTTGGTTGTTTGAAAGTGGTTGTGGTTTGGTCTTTGGGTTTGCGTCCGATTTCTAAAGCACAAGGGGAAACAAAATTTGATCTTTGTTCTAGCTTTGTAAGCTCTTGTTTATGTTTACTTGTTGCTAGATTAATTGATTATTGCATATATGTAATTGTAGCTAGATGATTCAAGTGCAAAATCGATTTTAAAGTGTTACAAGTATGTACACATGTTTGATAGTTTTAGTATATGTTTTTAGGCTAGTTAAGCATGTTGGAATAATTGGAATTTGAAAAAAATGAGTTTTTGTATGACTTTGTGTTGACCAGAAAGTTTGACTTAGTCATAGCGTGTCGAAAAATTTCTTTAAATCTAAATTAGGCTTTTGATTATAATAAAGGATGTTCTAAGGTCCGTTTTGATATAAGGTAGACCTTGTAACTCCTAAAAACGAAGATTTTACGGCCGAGTCAAGTTTGAGTTATTTTTGGGTAACAAGTCAACTACGAAGTTTGACCTTTGAAAGTCAAACTTGCGTATACTTTTGAATATAGTTTATAACAAGTAAAGGGTTCGTAATGTTAGTTAAATTAAGATGAAATGCTAAGTTTGGATTATATTATCCTTACTTTCGGCAAACTTTCTAAAAATGGAAACTTTGTAAGAAACGTTGTAATAATTGATGAATATGTCAAGCGAAATGTTTTGTGTCACACTTGGAGATTTTAGTATATGATTATATATACGTAATAGTAATACATATATATACATTATATGATTTAATATACTATTAGTCACATACCGCCATATATGTATTATATAGATCGTGGTTGAGACGTGAAGCTTATTGTGCTTGTTGATTGATTGATTTGGATCTTTTGCTTAATGTGAGTTCATAGCCTCGCTTTTGAACTATTTTAAATGTTTTAAACCTGCGAGGGGGATACATGTTTTTTTTATAAAATCGAACACATGTGATTTATGGTATGCTAAACCCGATATGAGATTGTTTCCGCATAAGTTGTTATTGTCGAAGTCCCGTAATTCATGAACCGTCAATCGCCTATAATGGGTGAACGCTAATGCATTAAATAGATCTACTGAGTTTGACAGCCCTGTCTGGGGTTTGAATCCTTGTGAACACCCTGTCAAACGGACATTTTGTTATTAGAAATATAGAAGGTATATGACAATAATACCTAGTTTGAGGCACTTAAACATATGAAATGCCATATGTATTGTTAACGTTCGGTGTCATGAGCTTAATGCGCGAAAGAAAAGAAGTTGTTATACATTGCATTTGTTGCTTTGTTTTCCCGAGAACTAATAATGTGTTCAAAGGTTTTTACTTATTGATTACTTTAAACTCTATGAATTTCACTCAACTTTGTTGTTAACGTTTTAAACATTTTTTATCCTAGGTAATCAAGGCTGAAGGCAACGATGGCGTGGAGGTGTCGTGCGTGTATGATGATTGAATTAAAGGAAAGGCTACTTGTGTGTTCTGGTCTTTCAAAAACAATGTCTTGTGTTATGTTTAAAACAATGTCTTTTATTTGAAAACAATATGTTTTTCATGGTTTGTAATAGACGGTGGTTATGATTCTGTGGGACCTAAACGCATTTTAACTCTGAATAAATTTTGGAACACATGTTTGGTAAACGTCTTATTTAAGTCGTTTTCTATTATCGTGGTGAAGGATGCTATTTAGTAACACCTAATTGCGAATTTCCGCTGCGCAGATCTAATTGAATGATAGGTCGCATACAAAAGCACGTAAACAAGTATAAATTGATAAACATAAACAAGCAATCAACGATAAATTAAGCAATCGATATAAACAAACCAAACATTCAAATCTTCATAATAATGGCTAATACCCAAAGGTATTAGCCCTCAAACGTCATAATCAATACAAGAGTAATAATTCAACCAAGGTAAACTAACCGAGTTAAACGAATGATGCCAAAAATCAAACAATTACTTAGGAGATTACAAGGTGTTTCCTACGGAATTAATAGCTTTGCTTGACCTCTTCTGCTCTTCATGTCTTCTAAAAATCGACTTTTATGGTTAAGGTATCGAAATGTGATCAAGCACATTGAAAACCCATTTTTAGGTTTTCTATTTATAAGGTCTGGAATTTGGTCGGGGGTTTCTTGGAGTAGGGACCACGTTCGATATCATCCAGAATATTTTATTTCTTTATATTAAATATGACGTATATACTTCCTCTGGATACGACGTATAGATCATCATTCCTTTGTGGTCTTTTGTGAAGTGCATGTAACAATCCGTATTTTTGATCAATGTACGGCGATATTAAATGCACTAGTTATTATTTTTCTCGTACACGTTTGCTTTTAATTTTAATCGTTACGTCAAATCGCGTAAACTAAAAATCACCAATCAACGTAAACGGGCACCAAACAAATTTAAGTTTACGTCAAACAATCATTTTATTATTATTACTAAAGTAATAATTTACTTATTATGTTTTATTTTTATCGGATACGTAAAACGTTTACGTTTCGCGATAAATTACGTTTAAGTATTCCCGGAACCACCAAAACTTTTCTACGCTTTAACGAATACCTATGTTTATATACAATGATCAAAGTTTATAAAACTTTGCCCATATGCATACATATACACGTCCTATATATATACACAAAAAAAACAATTACATACACTTGATTAATAAAACTACACCTTTCCATTTACTTCTAACTTTTAACAAATGCAAGTAATACATCTTTTTGATTTATCAAAAAAAAGTGCTAGCTAGTATTCCCTTGATTTCATGGGATCACCCTCTTCTTATGGGACCAAGAAGACCAAGTTAGTAAAGACTAACGTAGTCTTCCTTAAGACCCTCCTCCTTGTTTTCCTCTTGTTGTTCCTAACGTACCTCATCACCCCCTCCCCTTTGAAAATTGGTCAAAGATAGCTAGCCTTATACCACCTTATATATATATACTACTTCATGCAAGAGTTAACAAGTTCACAACTCTTTATCACTTAACAAAAAAAAACCATTTTCTCTCCCTTTTTCTTCTTTGAAGCCTACGGCAAACAACCCCCTCCCCCCTTAAATAATTCATACAACTTATTTTCCACCATATACAAGCATACACACAACATATCTAAGACCTACTAAGATGGTTTGAAGGTTTGGTTAAGCCTCTACAAGTGTTAAGCAAGAAAAGTGGAAGATTAGGGTTTAGGGTTTCAAGATCTTGCAAGCTTTGGTTTATAATCTAAACAAGGGTTTAGATTGTGTTGGTTATCATATTACATCACCATAAGGTTATCTAAAACCCTTTATGTCTTTACAGTTATCATTTTATGTGTTTATATGTTCTATTTAGCAATATCACCATTTAGGATACTTTTAAACATGTAAAACATATTTCTACTTATGATCACGGTTTTGAACATTTTTACATATATTATGAGGTTGATAATATCATGAAATAATGGATATATAAGTATTGTAACATGTTGGTTAAGTGTAAACATGTATATGTATAAACTTGTAATTTAAAGTTACTTAAGAAAGTTTAAGGTTTTTAAGCCTTGTTAAGGACTTGATACTTTGGAACTCATGGACACAATATGGATCTTGGACTCTATTATATGTAAGACAAGTATATAATAAGTCTTGGAAAACTTGTGGTAAATTATTAAGTTAAAAGGTATATAAAACAAGTTATAAAAATGGATATGTATAAGTATTATAAAGGGGCTGTTTTGGTTCGACCTTGGTAACAGCCCTACCATGTTTTAAAAAGATAGTACGCCTCATGACGATTCCAAAATGATAAGAAACTCGAAAAACCGATTTATAACGAAAAAGATACGACGATTTCAAGTTTACGTTAAATATATACTTTTATAAAACTATTTTTATAAAAGTTACTATTCACCACAGAAACTTATACTTTTAAAACATCAATAAATCGATAAAACTTTTAAATACGAAGACGTGCTCGAAAGAATCGCTAAAAACGGAGTTAAAACGAATAAGTTACGACATTTACGAGATTTACGATAACTAAATCTATAAAAATAAATATATAACTGTTATGAACAGTAAAAATCACTATTCATCAGAAAACTCAGATTTTGAAAATGTTATATTTTGATAACTCGTCTTAATACGAAGGCGTGGACGTAAGAAACGAAAGAAACGGACTTAAAACGAGAAAGTTACGCCAGTTTTACTAAAGTATACTTATAAACGTTTTTACTTTATAAATATGATTTCACTAAAACGATTAGATGGTGATGTAGCTATATAGAATTATATGTGGTATTAGTTAATCAAAGTACTATATTACTAGGGAGTTTCATAATGAGGCCTCTTCGGGGTGGCGTATCGACGAGTTGTTGGATTTACGATTTAAAGTGTCCTAGCTCCTCATACGTCACTACATGACCTCTTAATTATGATAGCCCGAACGATAGTATGATGAGCTATACGACCTATAAATAATCAAAGTGTTTAGTACTTATACGACCTATATTGGATTAGGTTGCCTTCGGATTCCTTCGTGACGCATTTTTCTATTGTGAATACTTGTTGATTACCATTCACTCGAGGTGAGTTCATAGCCCCCTTTTTACTACGTGATTGTTTTACAAAATCTACGGGGTGAATTACATTGCTTGTTTTACTATTGGACACAAGTGTTTTTCTAAGTGTTTTCAAAGTGTTTACAAAGTGTATGCTATCCAGATTACTGCCTGAATATTATTGCTAAGTTACCTTATTGCCGTGAAGTCCCTATTTATCATGAACCGTTAATTGCTATTGTAGTAAGCGCGAGTGTTGTGGATAGATCTATCGGGACTGACAATCCCCACCTTTCCTTGGGTCACTAGTTTGATCAAGGTGCATTTAACATTGAGAGGTGTTAGGTTGTTGGCAAGCATCCTATATTCTGATTGGGGCACAAATCTAGTTAAGGCTTCGGGGTCATGAGCTTAGTGCAATAATAAACGTTTTGGACTACTGAATGTGTTTCAGAGTCTACTATTACTTCGATCTTGTGGTCCACCCTTTTTACCGATAAACCTATGATTTCACTCAACCTTTGTGTTGACTTTTAGCATGTAATTTCAGGTCCTAGGGTATGAAGATTGGACGGGAGCCGTGACGGATATCAATGAAGATGGATTCTGTGTTTTATCTATATTCAATGCAACTTTTATTATCTTTAAAAACTTAAGTCATCTTTTGGGTATTATGAAGCTTTTGTTTAATTAAGAATGTTTATGACTTTTAAAACTTATGGGACCTAATGTATGAACTCTGATATTTTGCTATGGCATCGAATGAAATCTTATCTTAAAAACGTCCATTTAAGGTCGTTTCCTATATCTTGATTGTTGTACTTTGACGTAGCACCCCATTGTTACCATTCCGCTGCTACCTGATTTTGGGGGTGTTACAGGAAGTCAGCAAATGATACAAGTAAAAACGAAGACGTGTTCTCTATACATTTAGCTAATGATCACATATCTATAAAGAAGTGCTACACAGTTTATGATCACATCTACATGTAGACGTATCGCGCATTGGTAGAATAAAGGATTGAAGGTATTTTTTTTCTTTTTGGATTTTTTGGCTATTGTGTTTTATATAACGTATGTTTGTTGATTATTACCAACTGTATACTTTAAGTTTGTTTATCGAGTTTTGGTTTTTTTTAACTTATAACTTTATAATATGCAATCTCATTTACAATTTTTTTGACTTTACTTAAATATACGAATTTCACGGGTCTTTTAGCTAGTAGTTAATATATTTCCTACTTGTCATATCTGATATTTATTACAAACGAGTTGGGGGGGGGAAAATGACGCCGCGACGTTGCGGCGGGGGGGGCTGAACTGTTACTGCAAGCTATAAGTAAAAACGTAGATAGCAAGAAGGTGTGGTATATATATCACATTCCAAAGGGCAGAATATAGCAGAACATGACAATTGAGCGTTGACAGAAATTATCATAGGTTGGCCGACTGATTAATGGAGCTAGGTTGGAATGGTATCAATATCTGGGTAACTATGCTAGTTAGAGTGAGGTTAATAGAGACGGACATAAATACTTCTGCCACGAGGTTAAGGGGAGAGGAGTGACTACCTGAAGGGCACACGCCGTGAGCCGACTTGCATCTTGAGGGCTGGCGGTTCGAGGCTATCAAGTGAAGTTATGGGCATATCCTAAATGCGTTGAGTAAGGAGCTCGGTTTAGTTCGGCGTTGCGGGAAGGGTAGTAAGGTGCAACGAAGAAAGAAGGGGGGTCCAACCCAGACAAGCCCTTACTTTCGTGCCTAGTTCCTTTCGTGAACCATCGTCATTTCACGCTGTTCACGCCATTTTGACCTTTTAAATGACTTCAGCCACAGGTTAAAGTGACTACCTGAAGCACACCCGTCCAGCTTGCATCTTGAGGCTCGTCGAGCTATCAGATGAAGTTAGAGCATAGCCTAAATGCGTTGAGTAAAGCTCGGTTTAGTTCCGTTGCAGCCCTTACTTTCGTCCTATTTCCTTTCTATCCATCTCATTTTCCTTTCACCCATTTGACCTTTTAAAAAGTAAATGGGCTGAAATCACCACTTTTAGTACGACCGCCCTCGATGTCGTTGAAGCATCTTCCAGTCAAGTCTTCCTGTTAATTTTCCATAATTTCAACTTCTTTTCTTTTTGTCCTTTCCTGCACATTTCAAAACGAACCTCAGCTAAGATAAGGCAAAAGTGTACGTACAGAAATATCAAAACCTAAAGTTTACATACAATTACCTGAAAATATACAACTTAATACGTCAATAAAAACCACATCACGGGTCCAATATGGTCAAAGTTTGGGAACATGAAAAACTACATGTTATCAGTCGATGTCACTAGAATAGGTCAAATGAGAATGGATTGTAGAGTTAGGCTTCAGGGTGTGTGTAGGTATGACTTCTGGAATATGTTACATGTTTCGGGTTATTGTGGTGAGAAAGGTCCATTTCAAGGACAAGTGTCTGAAAGAGGGGATGGGAAACCTGCCAGGAGAATGATGGAGCTCGTAGGATGAAGCTTAGTGGTGAATGAAAATCCCACAGCAGAAATCCGAATGTGATTCTCGGGTTACGTTTCTTCTTAATGAATCACTACGCTTGTATTCTCTTTGATTTCGGGTGGTTTGCTGAGATGAATTTTGTATCTTTCTGCGTTTACACATTTTATTGTATTGCCCCAGCCACTAAATACTAGAAATTTTGAAATCGAATTAGCGACGGAAAAAGTTGTTAGCACCAATACCATTTACGTCGTTGCACCTTAGTTCTTGTTAAATTCACGTGTTCAAAAATAGGACTAGTTGCCAACCCGGCTTCAACCGCTTATTACATGACCCACTTACCATTATTTTCCACATCCGGTCCCCTGATAGAACCTCCACGATAGTATGGGAGTGCCCATTCAACAAATTTTTAGTCTGTACCAACTTCTCTTTCATTGTGAATCCTGGACTGTGACACCTTTAAAGTATTACCAATCTAATTCCTATGGATGATCTCTAACAACAAAGTAGATTTCCCTTTTCTTTATCCAGCAAACCTTGGTGATCCAGATCTCAGCCTAGCATCTGCAAGAAAAAAACCATACCATCTATATAGAGTAATTAGATGTATGAAGTACTTGGTCGTTTGTCTCCCAGTATAATAGCCATGCTATCGTCATGCATTTCTTGCAACCGTTGCTGAGCACATACACATCTGATTGTGCATCCATATCATCTTTCAATCAGCCTTTCCACTGGAAATCACCTACAAGCAAACTGTAATCATTGATGAAAGTTAATGACATATGTGCATATATTTCTACACTGCAGCAATGCAAAAGTAGGCCCTCATTACTGTCTTCTCTATACTGAATAGTTCCCATACTTAAGTGTTGCTTCTTTCACGTGTCTGGGATGATAGTATATAAATCCCTGAAAGCCATAAGTGCAATGACCACCCCTCAAGGGGAGATTGTTAGCCTCGTTTTTATTAAAGTAATGGTCATTATTTATTCTCGAGCCTTGTATATGAAAATATAGTTTACGGGAATTACTTAAGCTAATTAGGCCTATGTTTCAGGCTAAAGCTCATTTATTATTTAGAATTCGGCCCAATAAGACCAAATGAAACCCCAAGTCGCTCGACCCTCTCTAGGGTTTAAATACCCCTTCCTAGTTTGTTAGGAAGGGTATTGTTTCTCATTTCTTTCAAGTGAAACATACCATCTTTTTCCTTATTTCTTTCTCTCTCTAAACCCTCTTTCTCTCTTTAGTTTTATCTTATTTTCGTGTGTATGTGATGGATTGATATAGTGTTACATACTCAATGATTAATCAGTGAGTGAGTGATATACTCATTGATTATTCAGTAACTTAAGATTTTTATGTTTAAATACTATGAGACAATTGGGTCAAATTTTGGCCCAACATTTTATTTTAATTCATCCGGGTGTGAAATTCAAGTCACGATCTTCCGAAAAAGGTGAGATTGCGAATGCCAAAGTAAGTTTATTAATTGCATAATAAAACATGAGAAAAATTTCTCACAGGAGAAGTATACGGCATGTTCACTAAACATGCATACAACGTGTAGGATTTTAATTCGGGTAAGATTTTAACCTAAAATCAAAGCATACGACGTGACCACTTTTGGTCCACACGCCATATGCATGGCGGGTTATATATATATATATATAAACTTTTCATGCATGAATTTTTTTCTCATTATTCTCTTAAATCCTTGACAAATAATGATTTTGGAGCAAAAGTTGGAACGTAGATTCAGTTACATTCTTGCTTGCATCTTCATCAATTCAAAGGTATGGGTTCTCGATCTCCCTTAACTTATATTTAGTTAAGCTTTTTAATGATTCTTGTCCTTAGTAGGATTCCAAACTAATCGTTAATTTTGTCCAATTAATATGATTTTTCTGTAGAAGTTATGTTTTTAATGAAGCATTCTTAGTTAATTCACGTTCTTAATCCTTAAACTCGAATTAGGGTTTTGTATAAGTAAGCTTTAACGTTAAACTTCAAGTTTTAAATATTATAGAGTTTGTCAGTGAAATCATAATGGTTTTTAAGTGCGTAAAAATGGCCGGGATAACAAGTTTTAGTTAAAAATTCTTTTGTAAAATATCAAGCCATAGATCTGTTCTACTAGTGCTTATGGCATGTGTGCTGCAGACACACACGGCGTTTGTGTTATTTAGATGATGTGTGACATGTCTTTGTTCGAGGCGTATAAAGGGCCTAATATGATTGTTTTATTTTTTAACCCTTTCATTAGTAACGTTATAAATCCTTTTATTGTTTAGTTTGTCTATGACTAACATGTCAGGATAAGTTTCAGGAAAATGAGGACATAACTCTTGTTGATCAAGTTACGTGCGTGCTTTGTAATGACCCAGCGATAACAACTCCATGAGTAGGGTTGGCTTCCAGGAAGAGGATGCCCACACATTCGACAACTTTATCAAGGTCTATGACAATGTGTTCGAAGACGACATCCTTGATTTTGCTAATGTCGAAGTTGAAGTTGAAGGGGGACTATAGGATTCGATCACCTTACAACCTGGTTACTAGTGCGGAATAAATCCGATCTTGAAGACGAACACACCCCAGCAGATTATGTATGACAGAAAAGAAAAGGATGCACAAGAATATAACCCTCAATATTATATGTTTATTGAGTAAGGAAAAAAATGAAGTACAAAACCCTCCCCCTCACATCCTTTTATAGAGATGAGGGAGAGAACAAACAGGTTAGAAGAATTAATGTGTGTGTGAAACCCTTCCCCCCTCACCTCCTTTTATAGAGATGAGGGGGAGGATGGGCTTGGGCCGTAGAGAAACCCAATAACCTTAATATGGCTATAATTAAAGCTAATATTTACAATAAACCCCCTAACCTATTGACTAAAGTGAATACTATATCTAACACCTATGATTTCACTCAACCTTTGTGTTAACTTTTAGCATGTAATTTCAGGTCCTAGGGTATGAAGATTGGAGGGGAGCCGTGGCGGATATCAATGAAGACGGATTCTGTGTTTTATCTAAAGTCTATGCAACTTTTATTATCTTTAAGAACTTAAGTCATCTTTTGGTATTATGAAGCTTTTGGTATAATTAAAAAAAATGCATGTGAAATGTTTATGACTTATAAAACATATGGGACCTAATGTATAAATTCTGGTATTTTACTATGGCATCGAATGAAATCTTGTCTTAAACGTCCATTTATGGTCGTTTCTTATATCTTGATTGTTGTGCTATGAATTCGCACCCCATTTTTACCATTCCACTGCTACCAGATTTTGGGGGTGTGACAGTGTAGGCACAGATACGCCGTATCTTCCTTGATGGATACGGCTTATATGATATTAGAGTCAATTTCTTCATATTTCTTCGTTGAGTTGTGAATATGTTGGATGTGTGAGCTATAAGAAAGCTCTTAACCGAGTTCAAATAACCAGACCATCATCTCTGCGTGTTGTTAGATTTTGGAATTTGTACATGACAGTGACAAAAGTGTGGCAAAATTAATGTATATTAGGAGACAACTTTTAGGAAGGTACATTGTAATATAATCCATATTATGAACTTTCTTTATCTGTAAGGTGTAATCGTAGTTGTTGATGACATTAGGTTTATCTGCATGGCTTGTTAAATTTTGAGGTCTGTAATTGTTATACTGGGTTATAATTGACCTATACTAAAAAACTTTTTTTCACAAAGAACAATATGCTGAATATTTTCGGTTTAAATAAAACATGTGGTTTATATGGTTGTGGCATGTCACATCGTGATGGTAGTTTCAAGCTTCGGCTTGAGGTTAATGTGGTACTCAGCCACATTCCATTGTACTTAAACGTCTAGTGATTAATACAAAATTTACCGGGCTAACCCTTTACCCAAAAAAACAATGCTGGTTGCTAAGAACAAACCATAAGATTCAGGGGTTCCTCCAAAACCGACTTCTTCTTACATACATTAAAATTCAGGATAAGCAGTCGTATTTTTCATAATGGTTATATCTTTGTGATTCATTTGAACTTACCCATTGAAAGTTCAAGCGAGTGTTCTGAGTACTTGATGAATTACACAAGTCTATATCCAATAGTGGTTGAAATACGTTTACAAACTAATGTGTAATATACATCCCATACTCCCGTTTGTGGCTATAAATTCCGTATTTAACAGTGAGTTGGATGTTAGGACATAAATCTTACATATTTTACTTAATCTACAAGAGACAAGTTCTTCCAACAATCCTACAGCTTTTAGATTCCGTACTGGTAACTCACTTTGCATTTGATCTCAATGTTTCTTGATAATTCAACCATGAAAATATAGGATACATGACCATCTTATTGAATTATGTTCAGGTTAAGGGGACCTTTCCTGATGGTACAAAGTTAATTACCGTACGCGATCCAGTATCAAGTGAAAAATGAAATTTTGGAACTAGCTTTATACATGGCTCTTTCCTTCCAAGTAAGCAATCTTTAATGTTATATGTCGAGAATTATATTACTGTACTTATCTTATACAATTTTTGTGTTTCTAATACCATACTGGATTAGAATATTTTTTTATGCACAAGGACTATGAGGTTAACGGTTTTTGATTTTTCTTCGAGGGTACTAATTAGATGGGACTAAGTTGCTTTGCAAGTCCTGTCACTTGAAAAGTTTCCAAGCATAGAAGGTGATACATTCCTGTGAACTAATCCTTAAACAAGTTGTTCATATATTGCTTCTTATGAGGAATGAAATCTGTTAATCCTTAAGTCACTAACGATGGATATAGACCACAACAAGTATTTTCCATCATACATTTTCGAGATTTTGTTAAACAGTCCATCACTACTTCATAACGAACTGATATTAAAGCGCGTTGTTTGCTAAACCTGAACATTTCAAAATTTTCATGTTGCAACCATTATCATTTTATTTGAGGTCCAGTCCATTTTTGATTTTGAATCGGAGAAAAAGAACATGGCATGAATTAAAAAATACAGCTTGAACAAACACCCAATTTCGAGGTACGGATTTCGAATCTAGCTTCCTTTTGTCATGTATTCCGAAATATAATCTTAGTCTGAATCGAATCAAATTTAAATCGGATATTTCTAGCCAGGGGATGCAAAATCTGTCACTCTTGTAAGAATTGGCGGTAATCAAGTTATAAGATGGGGCAATGCAATTGCAGACAACTTTGTCAACGAGGCAAATGTTAAAACAGTGATCGAATCTGTACACGCTAGAGGATTCGGCAATTCAAAAGACACTAGTACCAGGTTCGGAAATCAAAGGATCAAATTCGATTTCATTACTGATGCATAATGAATGCTAATAATGGATGTCGTTTGATTTCAGTCATGGTTTTTGTTGTAGACACGGATCTCCACTCTATATAGAATTTACTCGTGATGCTTATGCTAATATCTTACGGTCCTACAGTTAGACAAACATTCGTCTGTGGATACCGAATTGTTGCTGAAGTTGAAAAAGATTTCGTTGTTTATGGTGACGAGTGTGTATTTGGTGGAGGAAAAGTTATAAAAGATGGAATGGGGCAATCTTCAAGGTACTCTGTGTCTGATTGTCTGGATACCGTTATTACGAATGCTTTGATAATTGATTATACAAATATAGGTATCAAAGGAGGTTGTATATCTTCCATCGGGAAAGCAGGATATCCTGATGCCATGAACGGTGTCTTTAGTAACATGATCATTGGGGTTAACACATAGGTCATAGCCGGAGAAGGGAAGATGGTGATAGCTGGCGCCATAGATTGTCACGTGCACTTCATTTGCCCTCAGTTGGCATACGAAGCAATAGCTAGTGGTAAGAGGTGACGAAACTTTGTGTATTTACTCAATTAGTAAGATCTCAACTTGATTTCCGACGCTTATTTGGTGTGTAGGTATCACGACAATGGGGGCGTTAGACTGAAGCTTCACGAGGAAGGAGGAACCACACCAGCAGTTATATAGAAAATTGATGACAGTTGTAGACCAATATGATATCTCGGTCGCTTTTTCTTAGAAATTAATGATAATAAGAATTCAATATACATATCAAATCTCGGCATATTCCACTGACATGATAAATGTCAGCGACCAAATTTTGGTCATTAATTACATTGTTAATTCTATAAAATCATTAAAAATAAGGGCATTTACATATATACTTGTTAAAACTTACATATTTACCCACAAATCGTAAACACAATCATATGTTAAAAGAAAAAAATACTTGTATTCTAAAAAAATATGTAAAGTTGTAAATACTTAACTTTATTTGGTGCAATTCTCATCTAAGCATATTATTTGAAGCACGAACTTACAAACACAATATCATTTTTCATTGATATATAAAGTTGAAAAATATAAAGATACTTAATAAAATTTATAACAGAGTAATGCATATATGGTCCTTTTTTTTGCCCCTTTTGGTTTGCCAAATTGCATATTTGTCCGCCAGAGTTTCGGAAAGGGCAAAAAAATTTTTTGTGATTTTTAAGGTTTGGTTTCACATTTGGTCATTGGTCGAATTGAAATGACTAAAATAACACTCTCCAATTTGGCCAAACCACAAGGACCATTTTTGTTATTTATTTAATTATTTTAAATTTTTTAAAATTTTTAATTTTTTTTTTTAATTACAACTATTATTAACACAAATACATAAAAACGTAACCTAACATATGAGTCGGTTCGGTTTGGTTATTATTACTACTTAACTTAAAAGTAGCATAGGGTGTTGACCAGTTCGGTTATCGGGTTGTACGATTAATTCAGTTCGGTTAGCTCAGTTAATTTTCTTTTGAGTCAACCTGGAAACCGAACCAAACTAGAATTCACCCGAACCAAAACGAAAATCGAAATCTTTTTTGGGGTCAACCCGAAAACTGAAATTAAAAATAATAATTACATAGATATTTAAAAAAATATATAAAAAATAATTATATAGATGTTACCTTACGTTTTTATATATTTTTGTGTTAATAATTGTAATAATAAAAAAATAATTAAAAAATAAAATAAATTATAATTATAATAATAATAGAAAGAGAGAATTGCAAAAATGATCCTTGTAGTTGGCCAAATTGCAGAGGGGTATTTTAGTCATTTCAATTCGACCAAGGACCAAAAGTGAAACCAAACTTTCAAACTACCAACGTTTTTTGCACTTTTGAAATTTGACGGACCAAATCTGCAATTTGGCCCAACCACAAAACGGCTAGTTTTTGTAATTTTTTAAAAAAGAAAATTTTAAATCAAAGGTAACGCCTAGTACCGAATTTTAAAAAAATATATATATTTTTTTTTAAGTTTAAAAGCCTTCAACGGCTACAATCAAATTTTTTTTTTAAATTAATTTAATTTTTTTTTTTTTTTAAGATTGTAATTTGTATTTTTAATTTAATGAAATGAATTTAGTTTGTTTTAAAAATTGGAAGAAAAAAATTTGGTTGGTCCCAAAAAGTGATGTTATGATTACCTGGGTTTTTTGGGTGTTGGTGTTATGGTGTTAAAACTGATGTGGCGCTGATGTGTCGGTGTTAATGGTGTTACGGTACCTAGCGTTCTAAAACATACTCATAAAAAAGTGTATTTGTAAAATAAAATAAAAAACTTAAAAAGAACAAAATAACTGAGATAACTTTCACCACTCATTGTGTTTATCAACCCATTCACATTTTACATTGACAGCATATAATTCAATCAGTACCCAAATCACTAATTATCCTCATTTCACCCAAATCATATTTTCTCTTTACCCCCAAATCCCCAAATCCTATTTTCTAGGTTTTCAAAACCCATTCAGTTGCATCAAATTCACACAATCATCAATAATTAGCTCTCATCAGTCGGTTTTGTTTCGGATCGAAATCAAGCTGTCATTTGTGTTACGGTTCGGATTTTACTTAACTTCACTGCTTGTTATATCGTGTGATTTATGATGTGAATTAGTTAGGTTTAACTGAATTAGGTGAAATTTGATCTATTTTAAAATGATTAACTCACTGAGGTTTTTGATTATGTGATTCAATTGATTGATGTGTTTTAATCTATAAGCGTAGATATGTTCACCCGATGAGATATATGAGTTATTGTCGTAAAGTTTATCGTTTATTCATTAATATTTCTGTTGAACGAACCCTATAGTTGTGGTTGAGCGGTGCGTAAAATGTGCATTGTTGTAGCGTGTACTATTGAGACAACTGGCAACATGGAATAGTCTGATCTCAGATTTTATTCCAAGGAATTAGTGGAGTATATACTTGAATGTTGAACCCTGCGGAAAACTTGTATAATTGTTTTTGATTTGACTGACTGTAATGTTATTCAAAGGAATTGGTGGAGTTCATTTTAGTCGTTAATTTAGTTTTAGGATTGCCAATTTGCCATTATTTAGTTTCTTACTAATGTTATAGAAATTATCGTTGATTTTTAGCAAACGTTAGATTTTTGAGCTCACGCGATATAACTAATGCTATAAAAATGGCTAACTATGCGGATTTAGATAAAGTCTAGAGTACTAGTAAAAGAAATTTAAAATGACGAAAGTACGGAGTCGTAATATGACCTGAAAAACACGAGGTGTTATAAAAAAAATGAAATCCGATACATCGGTGAGCACCGGGGGGAGTAGCTCGTCAAGCCAATTTGGGGATATTATGACAAAAGAGCTACGTCTCAAACGAGAAGCCGCGTTCGAAGTGGCAAAAGAAAAAGACCGCACGGTGATGCGTTTGGAAGAAATGAAATTTCTCGCTATAAACACGAAAGATTTGTCGGAGGACGACGCATATTTTATCGAAGAACAAAAAAAGACCATTCGTGCCAAATATAACTTGTACCGGAACTAGTCGTTAGGGCGTAGTTTTTTTAATTTTCGTATGTTTTTTTTTAATTTCGAATGTTTTTTTTTTGTTTTTAGGATTGTAATTTGTATTTTTAATTTAATGAAATGAATTTAGTTTGTTTTAAAAATTGGAAGAAAAAAAAATTGGTGGGTCCCAAAAAGTGGTGTTAATGGTGTTATGATTACCTGGGTTTTTTTGGGTGTTGGTGTTATGGTATTAAAGCTGACGTGACGCTGATGTGTCGGTGTTAATGGTGTTTACGGTACGTAGCGCTCTAAAACATACTCATAAAAAAGTGTATTTGTAAAATAAAAAAAAACTTAAAAAGAACAAAATAACTGAGATAACTTTCACCACTCATTGTGTTTATCAACCCATTCACAATTTACATTGACAGCATATAATTCAATCAGTGGACATCACTAATTATCCATCATTTCACCCAAATCATATTTTCTCTTCACACAATCATAAATAATTAGCTCTCATCAGTCGGTTTTGTTTCGGATCGAAATCAAGCTGTCATTTGTGTTACGGTTCGGATTTTACTTAACTTCACCGCTTGTTATATCATGTGATTTATGATGTGAATTAGTTAGGTTTAACTGAATTAGGTGAAATTTGATCTATTTTAAAATGATTAACTCACTGAGGTTTTTGATTCTGTGATTGAAGTGTGATTTAATTGATTGTTGTGTTTTAATCTATAGTAATATTAGTTATCTTTTAAAGCGTAGATATGTTCACCCGATGAGTTAATGTCGTAAAGTTTATCGTTTATTCATTAATATTAATAGTCATTTAGGGTCTCCTATGTGAATATATTGTTTAGGACTACTCTTTTTTTTTCTTGTAGAATGTTTACTGTTATAAGTCTTTTATTGAATTTACAATTACAACATCAACTTAAACGAACTTCACAGGGGGGACTGATCGGTGCATTCAATGTGCATACTTAAACTAACCTTAAATCAACAAAACCATCATCTGACCTATTTTTTCTAGCGTCATTTTGACTTTTAAGTCAACATGAACCTTAAACTAACTGCCCGATCCTACTTACACTGGCCATTTGACATCCTGAACACTTTATTGATGCCACTCGAAATTGAGCTACTTTGTAACATGTCAATCTAACACATGCTATGACTTTGAGGCTTTAATATACTAGGCTGAGTATTAACTTAGGTTAGGTGGACGTGTATTTGCATGAGATGGTCCTTGTGAACCCATAGCCGTGTGACCTTGATGTTATATATATTCATGTATGAACTATTGATGATTAAAGTGGGTTATTAAGTCCATGATTTTCTTGTTGAAGAATTAACCTAAATATAAACATGTTTACTTGCACTCTTCATGTTCCTTCAGCTAATACAAAATCTATATTTGACTTTTTTCAGGGGATATCTTCGAGGATGCTGTTGTGCATAGTGTAAATATTCACTCTTTCAGTTGAAACTTAAAAGCTATTTTTAATCTGCTAAAAACGAACATTAAGTTGGCTTCCAACTTAATTAACCCTTTTTCAATCATTAACAGGGTCAACCCGCTGAGTCACAAATTAAGCTTATCAGCTAATATAAAATGGTCTGATTGGGCAAGTTGTGTAACGGGTCAAAATGGATACTTAATTATGTGGGCTGGGTTGGTTAAGTTGGGTAATGGGTAAAATAGGTAATTGTTTGCACGGGTGAGTTGATCCAGAGCTTATTTTGTCCTGAAGTTTTCCTAACAATTTCTATGTCAAGTATGACTAAAAAAGTATAAACCAACTATAGACGTTTTATGATTTGAAAGTACCGGTCTAGCTTAGTGACCCATTTCTTTTTAAACAATCATCAATAATTAGCTCAAATTAGCTTCAATTTCATCTCTATTGTTTGTATCTCTGTTATTTCATCTCGTCTCATCAGTCGGTTGTGTTTCGGATCGAAATTTCGAGCTGTCATTTGTGTTACGGTTCGGATTTTACTTAACTTCACCGCTTGTTATATCATGTGATTTATGATGTGAATTAGTTAGGTTTAAATTTGGGGTTGTAACATGTTTCGGTAGATTTAACTGAATTAGGTGAAATTTGATCTATTTTGAAATTATTAACTCACTGAGGTTTTTGATTATGTGATTGATGTGTGATTTAATTGATTGATGTGTTTTAATCTATAGTAATATTAGTTATATTTAAAAGCGTAGGTATGTTCACCCGATGAGATATATGAGTTAATGTCGTAAAGTTTATCGTTTATTCATTAATATTTCTGTTGAATGAACCCTATAGTTGTGGTTTAGCGGTGCTTAAAAGGTGCATTGTTGTAGCGTGTACTATTTAGAAACTGGCAACATGTGAATAGTCTGATCTAGATTTTATTCCAAGGAATTAGTGGAGTATATACTTGAATGTTGAACCCTGTGGAAAACTTGTATAATTGTTTTTGATTTGACTGACTGTAATGTTATTCAAAGGAATTGGTGGAGTTCATTTTAGTCGTTAATTTAGTTTTAGGATTGCCAATTTGCCATTATTTAGTTTCTTACTAATGTTATAGAAATTATCGTTGATTTTTTATAATTTAGGCGTTTCATATTAGAAATTGTGCTATTTAAGGTACTATAGGTTTTAGAAAATTATGGTATGTTCTCTATCATCTTTTATGAAACGTGTATAGTGTTCCTAACGTGAGGGCATCGATTTTATAACAATTGAAGTGACGGAAATGGAAAAATATCACTAAGGGGGTGTTTGGGGTTGCATTATTCGTAAGTCTAAACTTGTTTTTTTTTCTTGTGGAATGTTTACTGTTATAAGTCTTTTATTGAATTCCCAAATACAACATCGCCTTAATATTTTATCTCGTCTCATCAGTCGGTTGTGTTTCGGATCGAAATTTCGAGCTGTCATTTGTGTTACGGCTCGGATTTTACTTAACTTCACTGCTTGTTATGTCGTGTGATTTATGATGTGAATTAGGTAGGTTTAAATTAGGGCTTGTAACTAAATTAGGTGAAATTTGATCTATTTAAAATGATTAACTCACTGAGGTTTTTGATTATGTGATTCAAGTGTGATTTAATTGATTGATTTTTTTGATGTGTTTTAATCTAATAGTAATATTAGTTATCTTTAAGAGCGTAGAAATGTTCGCCCGATGAGATATATGAGTTAATGTCGTAAAGTTTATCGTTTATTCATTAATATTTATGTGTTCAGCAAAATAGTCAATTAGGGGTCTGCTATGTGAATAAAGTGACTAATGTGAAATGATTAGTGATTTAATCATGATTATTCAAATGACGAAAGCGGAACACTATTACCAAGTTTTTTTGAGTAATTCACGCCAACTGATATATTGTTTAGGACTACTCTTTTACTGTGGTTCGTTTTGTTTAACTATTATTGCATACTTGAATGAACCCTATAGTTGTGGTTGAGCGGTGCTTAAAAGGTGCATTGTTGTAGCGTGTACTATTTAGAAACTGGCAACATGTGAATAGTCTGATCTCGATTTTATTCCAAGGTATTAGTGGAGTATATACTTGAAAGTTGAACCCTGTGGAAAACTCATATAATTGTTCTTGATTTAACTGTAATGTTATTCAAAGGAATTGTTAGGATTGCCAATTTGCCATTATTTAGTTTCTTACTCATATAGGTTAATGTTATAGAAAGTATCGTTGATTTTTTATAATCTAGGCGTTTCATATTAGAAATTGTGCAATTTATGGTACTATAGGTTTTAAAAAATTATGGTATGTTCTCTGTCATCTTTTATGAAACGTGTATAGTGTGCCTAACGTGAGGGCATCGATTTTATAACAATTGAAGTGACGGAAATGGAACGATATCACTAAGGGGGTGTTTGGGGTTGCATTAGTCGTAAGTCTAAACTTGTTTCTTTTCTTGTAGAATGTTTTATTGAATTCACAAATACAACATCACCTTAAACAAACTCCACAGGGGTGACTGATCATTTGGCCTATTTTTTCGAAAGTCATTTTGACTTTTAAGTCAACATGAACCTTAAACTAACTGCCCGATCCTACGTACAATGGCCATTTGACATCTTGAACACTTTATTGATGCAACTTGAAACTGAGCTACTTTGAAAACTTTGTAACATGTCAATCTAACACATGCTATGACTTTGAGGCTTTAATATCCTAGGCTGAGTATCAGTGTTGTAAATATCGCTCGGCGGTACCGTGGCGGTCGACCCCCTTTAAGCGATAAATCGGTCTTGACGGCGATTTATCGGTTTCTCGGCGGAGACCCTTAATTATAACGGAATTAATTTTACAAAAATATATATTAGCAATATTCTAACAAAACCATAAGACATAAGTCCACAATCATTTATTTAGGGGTCTGATATGTGAATAAAGTGACTAATGTGAAATGATTAGTGATTTAATCATGATTATTCAAATGACGAAAGCGGAACACTGTTACCAAGTTTTTTTGAGTAATTCACGCCAACTGATATATTGTTTAGGAGTTTCAATCTTGTAACCCCCCCACTGACCAATTTTTCACACAAGGTGCATTTGATTCTATCCGGGACGCTTTTGTCCGGCATAACACCATACTCCCAACCAACATCCTTCGATTTTCTTTTAGTGCCGGTAAACGTTGACTCAACGGATGGTATACTAGCTGATCCAGATGCCATCCTAAGGTGTCAAAATGAGAAATGTATTAAAGATTTGAATGAACTCTGAAATTAGACAAGTATTAGTGTATTACATAATTACTCAGAATTAAAGGTGAGACAAATATTAAAGATTTATAACAATTAATTACTCAGAAGTCAAAATTACTCTGATAGGAACCCCCAATTTATATCAATTAATTGAAGATTTACTTAAGTAATTAACAGATATGAACCCCCAATTTATAACAAACATAATTAAGTAATTAACCCATGCCATATATTGATACATATTTAATTAATTAAAGATTTAAATCAGAAATATCTTACCTGCTTGTGGTGTCGCCGGAGATGGAGTCGCCGGAGGTGGAGTCGCCGGAGGTTGAGCCGCCGGAGGTGGGGAGGTGGGGAGGTGGAGAGGGTGGAAAGGGTGGAAGAGGTGAATTATTGAATGTGTTAAAAAGTTACAGATCTGGAATATAACCCTAAATAAAAAACGTTTTTTTATTAACTTTGACCGAATTTGACCGACTTTGACCGATTTTGACCAAAACCGATTTTTTTGACCGATTAGTGAAAAAACGTAACGGCTGACCGCCGTTAAGCGATATATCAGTGATATAACGGCCGCCACGGCCGATATTTACAACACTGCTGAGTATTAGCTTAGGTTCGGTGGACGTGTATTTACATGAGATGGTCTTTGGGAACCTATAGCCGTGTGACCTTGATGTTATATATATTCATGTATGAACTATTGATGATTAAAGTGGGTTATTAAGTCCATGATTTTCTTGTTGAAGAATTAACCAAAATAAAAACACGTTTACTTGCACTCTTCAGGTTCATAGTGTAAATATTCACTCTTTCAGTTGAAACTTAAACGCTATTTTTAATCTGCTAAAAACGAATATTATGTTGGCTTCCAACTTAATTAACCCTTTTTGAATCATTAACAGGGTCAACCCGCTGAGTCACAAATTAAGCTTATCAGCTAATATAAAATTGTCTGATTGGGCAAGTTGCGTAACGGGTCAAAATGGATACTTAATTATGTGGGCTTGGTTGATTAAGTTGGGTAACGGGTAAAATGGGTAATTGTTTGCACGGGTGAGTTGATCCAGAGCTTATTTTGTCCTGAAGTTTTCCTAACAATTGCTATGTCAAGTATGACTAAAAAAGTATAATATCTCCATACTAACCTACTTATTTGTATAAACCAACTATAGACGTTTTATGATTTGAAAGTACAGGTCTAGCTACTTTTGACCCATTTCTTTTTAAACAATTTTTTTCATATATATGTATTTTACCCGCTTGACGTGTTAGAGATAAAACATTACTCAAATAAATCAGCTACTTTGTGTGTGCAGGTTTATCCAATGTACAAGGCATTTATAGAACCTGACCTAAAGACGGCTCATATTAGAATTGTGAACAAACTTAATCCTTTCACAGGATTCCAGAGTCCAACCTATATTTTAAAGGTTTGAGCTTTTCCCTGGCTTTTCCAGAGTCCAAAAATTTGTCGCTTTTCTTGCAATCTGAAGATTGTGTAATTTCATTATCGTTTTTGTTGCAACTAAAATGAAAGCATGTTTCTTGATCATTGCCTTGGGTTACTTTAGTTTTGTTTGACTAGTACAAGGACTTGGTATATGTTTTCAGATCTTTTTTTTTTTGCTTTCTCATTGATCACTGTTTTGACATATGTAGGGAGAGGCTGCCTGTTTTGAAGGGAATTATGTACCCAATGGTAGCCGTTTTAGCGCCGTCATTGAGAAGATTGAACGCTTGTACAAGGTGTGTAATATGGTTAGCGTCAATCGTGTCATAAATCATGTTTTTTTTTTGTCAATTGACGAGGACGGATAGTATGAAGGATCCTTTGTGTTTCTATTCATACAAGTGTAGATTGTACAAAAAAAACAATTACATTTGGCTGCTCGGAAAGTATGGTCTTGAATAATTTTTTTTTGGCTCGGTTGTCATGTTAATTGCTTCATTACCATTCTGTTGCTGATCACTTTCTCTCTTGTATCAATGTCGCCGGTCTTATCTTTCAAGCTGGGTATCCAAGCTAGGTCTGGTCTTATGCTTTGTAGGCCACTAATATTGATACGCTATCAACAGGCATAATGTTTAAGTTCATTTAAACAATGAGAATAATTATAACTAATTTTCTAAATCAAGCTTGAAGTGTAGGATTCTTCATGGTCGAGTTTCAACTAAATGTTACTGAAGTTTGAAGTTAAATATTTGTGTGTTCATAACTGGCATAAGGTTTTTCAACCCGTATAAGCTTAGTCGGGTTTGAGTTGAACTAAGTTACGCAGATACATGTATCGCATCATCTACTTCTTATATATTTAATTGTCATTCACATTCGTTCATTGATTATGTTTCTAGCTACTAGTTGTTTGTTGTTATTTGTTACTCCTTTATGAAACTATGTATCCATGTTTCGGACATTTGATAATTGCGCTTCGAAAACATAATAAGAAACTGTGTTTGGCGAACATTTTTGAAAAATAATCTTTAGCAAGGTTTAGGGGCCGTTTAGTTGGTGAAATTTTTTCCTATTTGTTTCTAATTCTCTAGTGAAGAGAATTGTTTTGCTTCTTTAGAGAATAGTTGAGATTTATGAAAATCCGTTTAGTTAGAGTTACATTTTTCCTTTGTATTGAAAAGAAATGAGAGAGTGAGAATGATAAATTAGGCTTTTCAATTTTTTTGAAAAAATGTTGAAAAAAAAGTGAGAATGAGAATTCCACTTTTTTTGAAAAATGTTGAAAAAAATGCGACTAAACGGATTTTCAATATTTTCCTTTTCACATAATTTTTTTTTGGAAAAATGAGATATTTTTTCCCAACTAAACGGCTCCTTAGCATTTGAATTTTGTTTAATCGCTCTTATTTGAAACACGCTAATAAAAAAGGTGTTTAACTTTTTCGTCATTTATATTTTATAATTATACTTGCAACTCCTTTATATGCAAGATAAGTATAGTCTTGCATATCTCAAGTCTTCTTAAAAGTCTTTTCTGATTGACTTATAAAAAATTGACTTGGTCAAGTTTAGAATGAATATGTGGATGATAGACCATGTGGATGAATATGTTCTTATAAAAAAACTTTAAAATAATCGACATGTCACAAACGCACAACTCTATATTGCATTAAACGGTGTCGTTTTACGCCACTAAAAACCATAAGCCCAAATATATGACACATATTTACCCAAATACCATAAAATTATATTAAAAAAAAACCATATAGCCAATAAAAACAAACCTTTAAACATGAGACACAACACATAAGCCCATATAAAAAAACAACTTATTAAACATGAGACCGAAAAAATAAATTCGCACTAAAAACAAAAAAAAGAAAAAAGAAAATAAAATTTTAACGTCCCACAACAACGCGCAGGAAACTATTAAACATGAGACCGAAATAATAAACCTACACAAAATAGAAATAAAAATACAAAAAATTAATGCCCCGCAACAACGCACGGAAAATTAACGCCCCGCAGCAACGCGCTGGTAATCGTGCTTGTATTCTATAAAACAGGCCTAAAAGGCTAGACCATAAAAGACGGGCCAAAAGGAGCCCAACACTAAAATGCACTAATTTGTCGCCTAACGTGGTGATTTTAGTATATAGAGTAATTATATTTTAATTCAAAGTGACGTTTTGACTTATATATGACTATTTTGCGAAATAGGTAATACGAGAGAATCAAGTGGTTGTGATTGTAGGTGAGACTTGTTATGGAAAAAGACAACGTAACATTCCGGCCACGAATATTATATGTTGGTTAACCAAGACTTGTGGCAGCTGCCAAAAGAGTTGCTGAAAAGATGGAAACAGAGCTTGGTGATTTCCATATCTAACCAGCTAATCACTCGAGGCAGACAACTACATGACATTTTTCAGTCTACAAGCCTTGTATCCATAACCATCCCAATTTATATACTATCCTTATGATTTCTACTATCCAAAGACATCAGAAGACAATTCTGATCTACAATACAATACAGTTGCCAATCCCAAACACGCTGTATCAGAAGATACATAGCAATCTGTTTAAACCTTTATTCCAAACACCAGTCACGCATATAACACTCTTTATGTTATTTATGCAATGCATAGCCTGTAAGCTTTCAATGATATCACTCCAATCATTATTTGCATATAAACATTGAAAAAACAAATGAGGTACTAAATCAAATTTACTATTGTTTTTTATAGAATACTCGCCAATTAAACTTGAGCTGTACCAGGAGTTCCCCTTGAAGTTTCATATCTGCTTCTTTTAATATTATAATCTCTGTTGTCTCTTCCATGACGAGGCGACGGTTCTGAACCGTCTCAATAATCCCTATCATCACTATATCTCAATGAGACATTCCTACCTTCACACCTATCATAATCTGGTGAAGCATCCCTAGAACGCCGATGATCACTACTTCTGGAACTTCTAGATGAAGGGGTAACACGCTGCAACGGTATCGGCGCAAATCTGATATAACATTCATACGCAAATTACAATACAACTTTGATTGCCAGTGAGATACAAAAGTTTGATCATGTTAACAAGATTAAAAGACATTATCTCAAACAGTCAAGTTACCTCAGAATGTGAGGTAGATGCCTTCTGCAACATTGAAAAACATCTCACAATCAGATCAAACTGTACAGGTTACATTACATTAAAACGATGACTTGAAGTAATTAACTCTTACCTGAATCAAACGTTTTGCTTCCACTTAAATCACGGTACTTTCTGCTTTTATTTTGTGCACTGCTGGATCCACCACTTCCAACGTCATCTTGATCAGCGAGTGAGGATTTTTCCACATCTTCGTCTATAGATGCCATCATAGAGGAAACTTTTGTATTGCGAAGATGTAACTGAAAATGAATGACACTTCAAAATGTAACATTGAAACAAGATACATGAGCCTGTTACAAATTTGGTGCGGAACTTAAGATAGGATATAGGTAGAGTGTACACCAGCAAAACTAATGAACCTTGTAACTTTAAAAACTAAATACTGTATATGGATAACCATATGCTTAACTTATCCAGTTATTCATTAACCAAAAACCCCTTATCCCCCCAAGTGACAAAGACACTAAGATTTATATTGGTTCTGCTACGAAGCTCTTCTTCGCCCTACTCCACTCCCCGAGTATCCTACTCGAGATTTCACTACTACAAAAAGTGAAATAGAGCCCCTTAAATAAAGCCCTGTTTTTCAAAAAACAGGGTTCTTTGCTTTATAAAGCCATGTTCCTACCTAAAAAACCGGGCTCTATTACCATGTCTCAAATAAAGCCCTATTTCTCAATTAACAACCGGGCTCTGGTCGCGGGTTTAAATCAGCTTTTCAATTCACAATATCATTCAGCGGGAGTAATTTAACTTTTTCAATTGACTAAATCACACATAGCTATTGTTCTTTCTCCACTCCCTCCCTCCCTTCACAATGCCATAGCTAGCTGCCAAATCTATTGCCATTCCTCCCTTCGCCCATAACCACTGCCATCAGTAATGGCGAGTCATATCCCCTCCATATTGTTCCTTTAGATTTTTTATTAAAACATAGGGCTGGGTATGTATGCGCGCAATTTAGGCTTATTATATTTGTTAATTTTTGGGTTATTATGTTTTATTATAGTTATTAATGTTGGACATGTCTTTTAATTTTTAATTGAAACATATTGTTTATGTATGTTCCCGTGTAGGAGTTACACTACTTTAGGCGTAGTGGTTGTTATACATTGTGCTATAAGGCAGTTGTGAAGGGTTGCAGCTGATGAAAAACTGCATGGAAAACCCGTTCCAACATCGAGGACCAACTGAAGGGGGGCCAAAGCTTTGAATGTCAAGATGATCTGTATGTTAGCTGCTTACCATCACATAATTTCCATTTCTCCAGAAAAATTGGCAGCATTTGCAACAGATTACATCATGTAATAAAAAAGCGATCCTTATATATATATAGAAATGCACCTCAATATAAGTCAGTGTCCATTATACTTGCTCTGAATTCAATAGGGCAGCATTACATGTAAATTAAAATGTAGTTATAGTACTAAAGAGGAAGTGTTTAAATATATTCGGGGACAACCCAAAATGGAAATTTAATCTCATGGTTCTTTATAGGGTATGCTATTTTAATCATTCGTATCGTCAGTCATTAACTTGTCCAACACCACATTAAGCAACCTCCTCACATTCTCACTCACCTGAATCTCTCAGGATTCCGGGAACCTCATATTGGATCATCTTATCAACGACTCATCAAATTGGAACCCTGTTCCCACGGCTTCCAGAACCAAACTATAACCCGCACCGACCACCACCAACAGCAGCAGCATGTATGAAGGGATTGAGCCACATCTAGCAAGTATGGAGTGTGGGTAGCCACTTTAACCGCAGTACCAAGTTAGGTGGTGATGTTGCTGGGATTTCCGAGGTGATCCATACTGAGAATCACCGTAATTGAAAGGTTGTAACTTGATTTGTGGCCAAGAAACTCTAATTATACATGCTCAGGTCCCCTTTGAACTGTATATTGTCTAAGCTAAGTATGTTATCAATAGAACTCAAATATTGTTTCGTTATCAAGAGTGTAGCTTATATTATTCTCAAATCATAATTGTTTTCGTGTATATTAACTTAACTCTGCTTATGGTTTCATATTGTTGCTGGATTTATCGAATGGTCAAATTGGGTCAAATATCGATATAATGGCTGGAAATAGCATGAAAGATTTCTTTTTTAATTTTATATTTTCAAATAGAGCCATGTTTCTTATTATAAAATCAGGCTCTATATCAGGTTCTAAAGCTCGTTTCCAAAACCGGGCTCTATGTCATTCTTGAATAGAGTCCCCTCCCCTTTGAGCCCTCATCGAAAACATGGCTTTATGTGCTGTTTCAACCGGGCTTTATGGCCTTTTTTGTAGTAGTGGCAGTTATTCACTATCAAATAACCCCTCGTCTTCCCCAAAATAACTAATAAGCAATTTGACATAAGCTTACCCAAACACCTTCAATAAGTTTTTTAGGTTTTTTTCATACCCCAATAACCAATCAACCTCTTTAAATAAGCCTAACCAGTGTTGTAAAACTTGGATCACAAAGTAATAAGCGATTACTACCTACAAGCACAATGTCCGAGGTGAGTTGAGCCGAGTCAGCCAAAATAATCAGTTTTGTCAAAACTCGGTGCTAATGTTTCTAACAATTATATGTTTCTAAACATACTTCTCGGGTCTATAGACAATTATATGGTCCTATAAACATCTCATACACATAATTTTGTTATTCATATATAAAAATTCAAATCCGAATATTCCCTTCCTAGGCCATTTAATGTTACAAAATCGCTAGGTGCTAGTCGGGTGATCGGCTACCTTGTAGCTTCAAATATTCAAACCGAGTTTTGACCGAGGTAACCCCATGTTTTCGACCTGAAAATTTGAACGATTTTTAAAACTTGTAGCTATTGAACACCCCCATAACATACAATATTCACAACAAAATCACCACTGCTTACAAATAATATTTCGATAAACTCAAATTATTAACCTAAAACGATTACCGCTCAGACGGCCAAAACACAAGTCATCATTCACCTGCTACTGTCAATCAACCAACACCGCTTTCACTCCGGCACCAACAAGACCGTCATCCAAATTATATCCCATCAAATCCTGTTATCCACAAAATCAAACACGTTAACACCTAACAACAAATTATATTTGGCAAAACACGTTAACACCTAACACTCATGAGTCATTCATCTGCAAAAGGTTAGACCAAAGCACACAACACGTATACAATGAAAAGACAAAAATTTAACTACCAGTATCAACTAAAACTATCAGTAGGAAAAAAATGAAGACTACTAAAAGAAAAATATGTTGAAAACTAAGTGGTAAACATGCAAGAAAAACCTACTACCTAGAAAATTTTACAAAAGTAGTCCTCCCCTTGGACTCAAATCCTCCCCTTAACCATGGCATCTAGGGATTAAGCATCCCAATGTGAACCACTAGATGATTAAACCTAGGTACATCAAATGCCTTGGTTAATAAATCAGCCACATTTTCATCTGTGTGAATCTTAAGCACCTGAATAAGATTTTTCTCATTTGCATCTCTAATAAAATGGTGCCTAATTTCTATGTGTTTTGTTCTTTGGTGAAAAAATTGGGATTTTTTTCTTAACAACATAATATGTACTTTGATTATCCAATAAAAATTTTTGGTGTTCATATAGTTGAACCATAAATCAAGTATTTGGATTTTTGTATCCAAAGTAACCTGACCATAACAATTAGGCACAGAAAAAACATATTACTGCTTCAAATGGAAGTAAGTAGCCAAATTGTTTTCTTTTTGGCACTTGCCATGAAAACAACCTCCTACCCAGAAAATGACATCCACCAGTTGTGTGATTTCTAATCACATGATAACCAGCATAGTCACTGTCACTAATATTCTTCCCAACACAAAGAGAATCTCAAAGGGTACCAAAGAACCTAGTTTTGGTGGCCATTAAGATACATAAAATCTTCTTAACTGCATTCAAATTGGAAGTAAAAGGTGTAACCTGGGTTTCTAGAACAAGCACTCACTGCAAACTGCAATATCCAGGCCTTAAAGCTGTCCAAATACAAGAGCCTATCAATGATCAGTATAAGTGAACATTAACAGCATCATCATGTTCAACCTTGGATTTTTAGCTTTCGAAAGGCTTCAAAGGTTTTGTTGCAGGTCTCACACACTCCATATCAAATTCTAAAGCCATTACATGACATACTTATCTTGGCTGATAGAAAGATTCCCAATCAGGCTCCTGCTTTACTTGTAATCCTAAGAAAAAGTTAACTCAACCCATAGCACCCCTAATCACAAATTCCCTTTCATCAAGACCTCAAACTCATCATACCAGTCCTTGTTGTAGACCCAAATATAATGTCATCCACAAGGACCTGAACAGTATATAGTCCCTGAATTCTTCTTTAATATAAAAGAGTTTGTCTATTGTACTCTTCTTAATTTATGCTTTACATAAAAGTAGACAATCTTGCATAACCAGGCCATGGTGCTTGATGAAGACCATACAAAGCTTCACAACGTCCTGTAAACATGCTTAGGGAAATTGAGTATCTTCAAATCCCTTATGTGAGTAACAAAACTTTTCTTCATTTTCCCTATACAGCGAAAGCACTCTTGAATCCATTGTATACCATAAATCCCATAATGAGCAAATCTATTAAAAATCCTAATAGGCTTCAATTCTAGCAACTGGGAGCCAATACCTCATCATAAACAATGCCCCTTCCTATTGGCCTATGAACCTTAGCCCACCAAACCTTAGCTTTATTCCTAAGACACTAGTTCATAATGTGTCTTATTCTGATGTTTAGTTTACTACGCTAAAGCTTATTATAAACCCTGTCAAAACATAACAAGCAGTACTAACTGCTTTCAGTCCAAAAACATAGTAGCAACATAGAGCAGCAGCGTAGTTTCTGCTGCCTCTAATGATTGGTTTCTCTTTTTTCTTCAAACCTCTTTTGTTTATGGGTTCTGGCATTACTGTAATCCCTTCTAATCCCCTTTGACCCACAGAGTTCAATTAATTTAGAATTTTTAAACTCTGTCCCATTGTCACACCTTATGGCTTTAACCTTTTTAGTTAACGGTTTTCAATAAAAGTAATAAAGTCCTTAAGGATACCATATGTTTCATCCTTAGTTCCCCAAAAAGAAAGCCCAAGTAAACTCTAAAGTCATCTGAACACCAAAGAGTAGTACTTGAGAACAATGCCTTCTGATGGAAGTAGACCAAAGAGATCTATGAGAATAACTGGAGAGGCAGCAGAAATGGTGCGCACAGCAGTATGTCCTTGTAAGTATGCCTTGTAAGAGCCAGGTATTGGCTTTCCATTGTTGCAGCAACACAGTTGTTCTCATTTATGAAGAGTTGTGAGGTAGCCCATTGACTAATCCATGCTTTGCCAGCTTGTTCATGTTTTTGAAGTTCACATGAGCCATCCTTCTATGCCATGTGGTAGACTCAGCTAAGGATGCTTTTGCCAGCAAACAGGTGACACCTCCTTCAGGTTTGAAGTCAGACAAAATTGAAACAGTAGAGGATTGTTCCTTCTTGAAACTCTGAGAACCACCTTACTATTCACAGGTAGTTTGGAACTCTTAAAGAGAACAAGGCACTCTTTATCATGACAAGAACTTTGTTCTTTGGTATCACAAAATTGAGAAACCATAGAACAATGTTAAATTTTGAAGCTCTCACTAATAAACATTCTCAAAGTATAATTTAGGAAGTCCTTATAGGATGCCTTTTAACAGTAATTTTGCCATCTCCACCCTCCAAAATCATAGTACCCACCCTACAATCTGTACAAAGTCATCCAATTTCTCCCTTATTTCCTTCATGCTTCTGGAAGAAAAACAAACCACTATCTACATTCCTAAATATCTATTCTTATGAGGATTTTCCACAATACACAATACAACACACAATTAGTAATACATGGTAGACCCAAGTCATTACTGACTTTGGCCTGCCTTTGATGGATCATTTAATGATTTAAACCATGTAGATTGATTGAGATCACCATTGATTCTTGGATCCCCATTGCAATATTTGGCCTTTGAATTCTCCAAGAAACAACCTGCTTGATGGCTAACATCATTCCCACATCTTCCCTCTCCAAAGACATTGGTTAAAAAGCCATGTCCAATGAAAGTGTTGAAAATAAGGCTGTTTGTCTGGTATGATGTCGAGCAGCATTATTTTTCCAACCTGCATAAAATTTTCTACCAGCATAACAGATGTTAGGTCTATTCCCTACTACCAGGCAGGACAGATGATGGTCTATCATACTCCAGCAGAACATTAATTTTTCTATTGCCTACCTACCAGCAGGAACAGATGTTGGTTTATTCCTACTACCAGCAGGAACAGATGCTGCTTTTGGTACAAATGAGGGAATATTTGCAACATTATTCCACATAGGTTTATTATGCAATTCCAACTGTTTCTCATAAAAATCATAATCTTTTATCAAATGAAATTTACTACTACAAACAAAACATGTCTTGGAACCAAAAGACTTTCGTTTACAAAAACTCCTACTGTTTATTCCACTCTTATTACATAAATTCCTAGGAGGTTTTACATTCTCCTTAAAAGAAAAACTAGAATCATCATTGGTGGAATTTGATTGTTGGTCAGCAGTCTCTGACACTGTCTTGAAGTCAACTGAACTAGGGGCAGAGGCTAAGGGTTCATTGGTCTTGGAGCTTGAGGACTTGACACTTGAAACACAGGATGCAAAGTCAGTGGTCTCTGAGTCTGAAGACTTGTCACTGTTATCACAAGAGACAAAGTCATTAGATACAGAGTTAGATTCAGAATAATTATTGGACTTTGAACCATAGGTAAACTGTGTATCATCAAGGTCAGGCTTGTTGGAAGGAGGCATGAATGTTCCTGTTATAGGAGGAGGAACAGCATGCATTCCAACAGTTTTGACAAACCTGTCATTGAGAGGTTTCTCTGCAACATCCTTAGGGGATGAGTCAAAGATGCTAGGGGCAGAGAGATCAAACACCTCATCTGATCCAAAAGTATCTCCAAATCCTAAACCAAATCTTGATCTAGAGGACATGGAACTATTGATCAGTTTGACCAGGTTTTTGGAAGACTCCTTCCATTTGTCAAATCTTGCATTAGACTCCTCAAGTTTAACCTTATCATTCAGGTTTTCAAGTTTAGCCTGTTCATTCAGTTTCTCAGTATATCTTAACATGTTTGTTGTGTTTTCTAAATTAGCAGTTAATATTCTAATTCTTTCTTCTAATGCTAGCTGATTACTTTGGTACCATCCCTTCTGTTGTTCTAAAGTTTGTAATGTACTTTTATATGCTTGAACCTGGATGTAACACTCTTTGTATTGAACTTCTAAATTATCAAATTCCTTTTTAAGTTCTGCATATAGATGTTCACAACCAAAAGGACAAGTATGTACCTGAGAAGAGATACCCATAAGGGCAAATTCAGCAGCAGCATTAGAAACATCATCAGCAACATCACCAGTAGCATCACTACTAGCAGCATCATCCTCTGCTCCAGCAATCATCCCATATACTTGAGCAGCACCATTTTCCACATCTTCACCTTCATGGTCTGACCAGTTTAACATTGAATCAACAGACAACAAGGCCTTTGGTTCTTCTGACTTATCCAGCTCCTTAAGTTTGAATGAAGAGTACCTTGCTTTAGAATCCAACTGTTTCCCTGTACATTCCCTAGCAAAGTGACCCAACTCTGAGCATTTATAGCATTTGACCTTCTTCTTGTCAAACCTTGCAGCATCCTTGTTATTAAACTTCATCTTTCTCCCAGCTTTCTTTTCAAATCTGTTAATCCTAACAGAGAGCATTGCCATTTGCCATTTGATGTCTAATTCCTCCAAATCCAATTTCCCAATCTGATCGAAATCTTCATAAGTGATCTGCTGTTGTGGATCACTTTCAGCAACAAAGGAATGGAGAACATTTTCAATCACATTGCTAGAAGCAGCAGGACTTGATGAAGCAGAAGTAAAAGTGGTTGAATGTGATTGATCAGGATATGACATCTTTGAATTAGTGCTAGCAGCACTAATAAAGGCTGAATGGGTAGGAGCAGAAGTACCTCTTGAATCATAACTTGAGCCACCCTTCACATCAATTTCAAGAGTCCTAAGCTTGTTGTATAGATCATCAAAGCTTAGATAATCAAGACCACCCTTTGTTTTAAGAGTGATGGCCACCTGTGACCAAGAAGGTGGAAGTGCTCTGAGAAACTTCATGTTACAATCTTCATTGTCTGGCTTAGCTTGCATCTGATTGAGTTGACTCAATATCTTCTGAAACCTGTCATAGCCCTTATGCAGACCCTCTGATTCAGATACCCTAAATTCTGAAAACTCCTGCTTTAGCATTGACTTCCTCATTTTCTTAGACTCATCATTACCTCCAAATCTGGCTTTGACAGCCAACCAGATATCCCTTGCATCATCTAGATGGTGAAAATCAGCCATATGATCCTCAGGAAGAGACTGAAGCAATATAGTTCTTGCTTTTGTCTCTCTTTGAACAGCAATGTGTTCTTCAACAGAAACAGGAGGAAGAATCATAATATTTCCTTTTGGATCTCTTCCTGTCTTTTTCCTGCTGTTTCCATTTAGAACAATGTTCCACAAGTTGTGATCACTGTTCATGATCCAATACTCCATCTTCATGGCCCACGTCTCATATTCTTCCTTCTTTAAGTAAGGAAATTTTGCATTATTGTTTGAGACAGTGGTTGTGTGATATTGTTGGAGTTGCTGAGACTGGGTGGTTTGTGAGGTTTGAGAGTGATTTGGAGACTCAAAAACTGGTTCAGAGGTTGACACAGAGAACACAGGTTCAGTTGTTGATGGGAAAGAGAATGTAGATACTGATGGTGAGGCATAGGGTATGTTGTGATGGATTTTGTAAGTCAATTGTGAAATATTTAAGAGTAAGATATAAAGTTTCTTTAACATAGGCTCTCTCCAGGCTCTGATACACTTGTAGGTCATCCCTAGATAGATCTTCACTCCTGTAGAGGTTTGTAGAGCTCTTACGTAATCACAAGCAACTCTATGAGATGACCTCTAAAAAAAAAAAAAAACCCCAAAAAATTTTTTTGAAACATATTGTTTAACGCGAATATAAACAACATAGTATAAAGAATTACTAAGAACAACGATCCTCTGATGATCTTTTCTAATGATAGCGTTTTTTTTTTTTTAAAAAAAGTGTTTTCTGATCGATGGTTTTTCATCTATCACCATACGTGTACTTAAATACACATGAAACCCTAACTCCCTTGTTTCCTTAGGACTCCGCTAAAAGCTAAAGTGATAAGTTGTTTATCAACTTCCCATATATCTCATGCATATCCCTATCACTAACTAACTTTACTAACAACCCGGTTCTATCAGCAGGAATAACTTTTGTTCTGCCAGCACTAACTATATCATAATCCTTACCAGCAGGAACTACATACCTACCAGCAGGAACTTTTACTCTACCAGTAGGAACTACATACCTACTAGTAGTAACTAACTATTACAAAATTCCTAACAACAAAATTGACACAAAAGATCTCATCCATTCATTTTATAATCTAATGGTTAAAATTTGGTTCTGTAAGTTCTGTACAAAAAAATAGTTCTGTATTGAAAATTGATAAGTGTAGAATACACATATCTATTTATGCTTAAAATAACCCAAATAAACCCAAAACGGATCAAAAATGGCAAAAATATGCTTGTATCTGAGTTTATTGTGTGCAGGTATGGATATGTCAAATATTGCAAGAAATCAGTCAAAAAACGGACACGAGGGGAATGTTATTATCTCCAGGGTGTATTATGTTGAAGGGCTTAGACATAACTTGTTTTCTGTTGGACAATTTTGTGACGCGGATCTTGAAGTTGCATTTCAGAAAAACACTTGCTTTATTCGGAATTTAGAAGGTGTTGATCTACTTTCAGGCTCCCGTGACACAAATTTGTACACAATTTCTCTTGATGACATGCTAAAGACTTCTCCGATCTGTCTTCTATCAAAAGCTTCAAAGACTAAGAGCTGGTTATGGCACCGTCGTTTATCGCATCTCAACTTCGGTACTCTTAACAAGCTAGCTAAAGACGGTCTTGCACGAGGTATTCCAAAGCTTAAATTTCAGAAAGATCATCTGTGTTCAGCGTGTGCATTAGGAAAAAGCAAGAAATCTTCTCATCAACCCAAAGCTGAGGACACTAACCAAGAGAAACTATATCTTTTGCATATGGATCTTTGTGGCCCGATGCGTGTGGAGAGCATTAACGGGAAAAAGTATATCTTGGTAATTGTTGACGATTACTCTCGATTTACTTGGGTTAAATTTCTGAGATCAAAGGATGAAGCTCCTGACGCTATCATCAAGTGCATCAAAAATATTCAAGTTCGTTTGAATGCCACAGTCCGTAATGTTAGAACAGATAATGGAACTGAATTTGTTAATCAGACTCTTCGTGATTTTTATGAAAATGTCGGCATTTCGCATCAAACTTCAGTTGCTCGCACTCCTCAACAAAACGGCATTGTCGAAAGACGAAACCGAACTCTTGTGGAAGCTGCCCGCACTATGTTGATATTTTCAAAAGCTCCTCTGTTTCTATGGGCCGAAGCAATCAACACAGCTTGTTATACCCAAAACCGTTCTCTGATTCGTCTCCGATACAACAAAACTCCATATGAGCTGATGCACGACAAGAAGCCAGATTTATCATTCTTTCATGTCTTTGGTTCACTATGTTATCCAACCAATGACAGTGAAGACTTGGGTAAACTAAATGCAAAGGCCGATATTGGTATTTTTTTTTATTTCGTTGGAATAAGCGCAGCAAATGAAGCTTTCAAAATCTATAACAGGAGAACCCGTAAAATTATGGAAACCATTCATGTGACGTTCGAGGAGCTAACATCAATGGCTTCTAAACAATTCAGTTCAGTACTCGGGCTTCAGGTAATGACTCCTGCAACATCTAGTTCAGGACTTGTACCAAACATTATTCCTCAACAACCTTGTAATCCACCAAAAAGAGATGATTGGGATAGTCTGTTCCAACCCTTGTCCGATGAATACTTCAATCCTCTAACTATTGTTGTCTCTACAGTTCCAGTAGCTGCTGCAACAAGAGTTGTTGAAATAGCCGATTCATTTGGGTATACGTCTATTGACCAAGATGCACCATCATCAAGTATCCCATCAACACAAGATCAAGAACATTCTCCATTTATTTCTCAAGGTGTTGAAGAATCACCTAAAACACCACTATTTTATGATGATCCTCTTTACGAATTTCTTCATCAAGGTTTTAAAGAATCACCAAAAACACCAATTTTTTGTGATGATCCACTTCATGAATCTCTTCATGAAGACTCGACTTCTGAAGGATCATCATCGAATGTGAGACAAACCCACACTCTATTTGAACACCTTGGTAGATAGACTAAGGATCATCCTATAGCAAACGTGATCGGCAATCCTTCTCGCTCTTTCTCTACGAGAAAGCAACTCCAAACTGACGCCATGTGGTGTTATTTTGATGCCTTCCTAACTTCTGTAGAACCAAAGAACTTCAAACAGGCAATGACCGAACCGTCATGGATCAATGCAATGCAAGAAGAAATTCACGAATTTGAAAGGCTACACGTTTGGGAATTGGTGCCGTGTCCAGATAAAGACGGATGAATTTGGAGGGGTACTAAAGAATAAGGCTAGACTAGTTGCTCAAGGATTTAGGCAAGAAGATGGAATTGATTTCGAGGAATTATTTGCACCGGTTGCTAGAATAGAAGTCATCCGTATCTTCGTAGCAAATGCCACTCATAAGAATATGACGATCTACTAAATGGACGTCAAAACGGCTTTCTTAAATGGCGAGCTCAAAGAAGAGGTCTACGTTTCTCAACCAAAAGGATTTATTGATCAGGACAACCCATCACATGTGTACAAGCTGAAAAAGGCCCTCTACGGTCTCAAACAAGCACCACGTGCATGGTACGATATGCTGTTAAGCTTTGTAATCTCACAACATTTCTCCAAAGGTGCAGTTGATCCAACACTCTTCACATGGCAAGCTGGGAACGACTTATTACTGGTACAAATTTATGTTGATGATATAATATTTGCATCCACTAATACTGCCATGTGTAATGAGTTTGCTAATCAGATGACCACTAAGTTCAAGATGTCAATGATGGGGCAGATGTCATTCTTTTTAGGATTACAAATTTCTCAAAGTCCTAGAGGCATCTTTATAAACCAATCTAAATATGCTTCTGAAATTGTTAAAAAATATGGTATGCTAACTAGTGATTCTGTAGACACACCTATGGTAGAAAAGAGTAAACTGGATGAAGATCTACAGGGGAAACCAGTTGATGCTACACTTTAATGTGACATGATTGGATCCCTTATGTATCTTACATCTAGTAGACCTAACCTTATCTATGCAGTCTACTTCTGTGCTCGATATCAGGCAAAGCCTACCAAAAATCACTTACAAGCGGTAAAACAGTTCTTTTGATACCTTAAGGGAACCATTAACATGGGTCTCTAGTACTCAAAGGACATCGATATGTCACTAACAGCATATGCAGATGCTGACCACGCGGGGTGTCAGGACACTAGACGTAGTACATCAGGAAGCGCTCAGTTCTTAGGTGACAAACTTGTTAGCTGGTCTTCCAAGAATCAAAAATGCACTGCCATCTCGAGTATAGAGGCTGAATATATTGCCTTATTTGGGTGTTATGCTCAAATCCTATGGATGCGTTCACAGCTAACATACTATGGCTTTCAATTTAATAAGATTCCTTTGTATTGCGACAACAAGAGTGCGATTGCTCTATGCTGCAACAATGTTCCAACACTCACGAGCCAAGCAATCGATGTTCGCTACCATTTATAAAGGAGCAGTGGAGAATGGATTCGTGGAGATATACTTTGTCCAGATGAATACAATGGTCTGACATTTTCACCAAACCTTTTGCCCACGAGTATAGATTTAACTTCTTGATATGAAAAGCTTTGGTATTGAGGAAGCATAGTCTTCGGAAACATTGGAAACGCTCTGACAGAGGGGAAACGAAACGAGTGATGGTGGTAAATCATATCCTGTATCATATGTACATAAGAAAACATAAAAACACAAAAATATTTTTCTTTTATATAATTTTTTTCAAAAGCAAAATAAAAAATTAAAATATTAGAAAAATATAAAAATATATATCTCTGGCATGTCTTCTGAAAATCGATAACATTTACGGCCTTAAAAATGTCATTTAACAATGATATGAGGTTGTAAATGAAGTTCGAAAAGAAGTTCAAAAGTTTTTTCAAAACATGCCAAAATGGCTTGCTATTATTTCTGATAGCAACCCGGTCATCATCTTAAAGGCAAGTATTTCAAAAAGAAAACTTAACCTCTCAACGGGAATTTATTCTCGGGCATGGTCTACTTTATGACCATGCAAAGGCTTGTGATTACTTTGCATCACAACCCGTGCTTCCTATATTCCATAAGTGTACGTGTCAGTGCGCTTATGTGTCAAAATAAGAGAAATCTTATTTCTTAGGTGTTGATTTTTAAAAATAATATAATCATCTTCAGAAATTCATCAGAAAAATCATTTTCAAAGACATTTGACCACTCAAACAACGACTACTGCTCTTTAAATAGAAAACGGGTCATTGTTTGAGGGGGAGAAAATGTTAAATATCTTCTTCATAATTAATCATGTGATAATCGAAAAAAGATTTTAAACAATAAAGGGTGAATAATTAAAGGGGAGTTAATTAATTTTAACTCAATCGGGCTTTATTTGTTATGTGTTTAATTCTTTAAGGGTATTATTGCAAAATGTGAGACTTTTTCTTGATTATTAACCTTTAGGGACTAGTTTTGCCATTAGTGAAACTACTTTTTACCTTAGGTTAAATTAATTAGGAAAATAGAAGCTCTAGTAAAACTTAAGGGGCATTTTTTCCAAAACTTAAAAGTTTTAAAACAAAAACACCCCCTTCTCGTCTCTTATACACACACGAACACAATAATCCTTAAACCTTCATTGTTGAATCCTTAAAACCTTCAAGAACTCGTTCAATCTTCGTTTTAATCTAAAGGTACACTTGTTTTAATGTTAAAACATCCATATATCAGACCTAATCTTGAAATTATGCTCGAAAAACCCTAAATTTCAACCTAACTTTCATCACCCTAAAAAGTGGATGAAATGTTAAATTGATTGAAGGGTTTTGGTCCTATAGGGGTCTAGATAATGTACATAATAGTTCTTAATGAGGATAATGTACTCACAGGTTTTGATTGATTATTGGTGTCAAACTAGATGCTAAATGGTCAAGAACTTGTAAAAGTTCATGGGTTTGAGATTAGAACTGCTATAATGATTGTTTGTGTGCATTTGAGTGTTCTTAAACATGTTATACGTTAAAATCTTAAATATCTTGGGTTTTCGTGTTTATGTGAGTCGAATGAGTCAAAAGGCATGATTTTTGTGGTTAATTCATGAGGAAAATGTGTTAAAATCTTTCCTAGATGCTATGTGATCATGTTTAGATGGATAGTGATGCTTGAAAATGTGTAAAATGTTGGTGTAAGTGTTACACAGGCGAACTATACATATTCATATAGGCGAACTATACACTTATGTTAACACAGGCGAACTATACATGTTTACATAAGCAAACTATACACTTATGTTAACATATGTGAAGCTATTACATCTTTTAATATGTGAATTATACACTTGATTTACCAACAGGCGGAAATTATACACATTTACCAAAGGCGAACTATACATCTTGTTCAATACAGGCGATTTACATAGTTGTACAGGCGAAACTATACACATGTGTCTAAACACAAGGCGTAATATACTCATAACTTATGGCGAACTCTTACATGATTTTTCTAAGAAGAAAACTAATCTCATAATTTTGGTATAACAAAATCTCGTACATTTATCCTTGAGTATAATTAAACCTTAACTTATCACTTAGTGATTAATTTAGGTCTAGTTTTTCCTTAGAAATCATTAGTGTTTGCCTTGGTTTCTATAGATTGCCTATAGTTAGTGTGTTGTATGATTATGTGTTTCTTTTGTCTCATGTGTGTCAATATTTTTCCTAGTATCTGTGTGCATAATTCCTAGTGTAAATTAGTCTTGCATCTATAACCATTCGTCATGATCTAGATTGTCTTTCAGTGATATATATATTTGCTTGTATATGAACTGTATGTGACAAAAATCTTAGCATGAAATCATGTCTTCCATTATGCTCAACTAAGCCAAACTTGATCTTGAACTAGTTCCAAAGCGAGAGAGACTAGAGATTAGAAATGCAACGGAAGACTCAATCCTGGAAAGATCCAAAGAGAACCCACATTTCAATTCGTTCTGGATGCTCTTGCTCTCACTCCATGCTACTCTGTATTTCTCATCACTGCAGATGTTCCAGAAGTGTACATGCATCAATTATGGGATTCTGTTTACAAGCATGACACTTTCTACAGATTCAAAATAGACTAAGAGATTCAAACTCACTTTGGAAATCTTCAGAGATATCTTTAAGATCTGCCCTAGAGTACAGGGTCAAGACTTTGATGCACTTCCTACTGATGAAGAAATTGTGTCTTTCTTAAGAAAACTTGGTCACACTGGGGAAATCAATTCATTCAATGATGTTATTGTTGATCAAATGCATCAAGCTTAAAGAACTTTTGCTGCTCTCATTAACAAAAGTTTATCTGGAAAGACAACTAGTCTTGAAAGCTTCGTCTCTCCAGAGCACAAATCCTTTGAGGTATGTACCATCAGAAGAATGTAGACTATGTTGAACTACTTTAGGAAGATTTTCGTTTACCAGATTGACAACAAAGCCTATAAAAAACAAGAGAAGATGTACTACCCTCGATTAACCAAAGTTACCATTCACTACTTCCTTACTCAAGACAAGACAGTCTCCTGGAAAAACAAGATCGGGATGCACACCTCCAAGGATGACTATCTGATAAACACTTTGAGATTCGTCTCTTCAAAGGAAGAATCACAAATTTATGGAGCCTAACTTCCTAAGTCTATGACAAATCATGAAATGCGGGAAACTGATACGCTATATAATATATACTAATATATAATATCACAAGAGCAATTAAGAAAATTCCCTAAGGAAATTTTCACTCTTTAAAATATATATATAATATATAATATACGTATGTTTACCGGAAAGTATGATTTCCCGGGTCGTTTTCCCAACGATTTGAGAAATTGAAACCTCGCTTGATATTGGATACTGATTTGAATGGGTTCGAAGATTGATTGGGTTTTCTATAACTACTAATTAAAAACAAGCAATTAAAAACAATTAAAGCACTTAACAAATAACGGGAAACAAATAAAACGCGACAATTAAGCAAGTAAACTAAATTTAACTTCTAAAAATGTAAACTAAGTTTCTAAATCTAAGATAGGACAAAAGAAAATTTTAGGAAAAAGAAAAACATTTTTTTGATTATTTTTGAATTTATTATGAATTAAAAACTATTTAAACTAAATTAAATCTAAATAAAAATAGCAAATAATTGAAATTATATTTTTCCTAGGTAAAATAAGTAAAAAGAAAATTTTAGAAAAAAAGAATCACTATTTTTGGCTTTTTAGATTTTAAGATATGAATTTTCTAAAATTTAAACTAATTAAAAGCTTAAAAATTATAAAAACTATTAAAAATATAAGCCTAAAAAAGTTTATAAAAATTATACTAGAAAACGAAAAAGTGTAGAAATTTATAAAAAATAAAAGCCCTAATTTTTACTTTTTTATTAAACTTTAATTAAACTAATAAAAAATTAAACCTAATTAATTAATAAAATTATTAAACAACAAAGAAATTAACTATGGATAACTATGCAAGGACTAAGGGACTCGAATAGAGAAAAACAATAATGACAACACGGAGGACTTAACTGAGTTATAATATCAAATGCAGAAGTTACAAAAATCTACCCAGAGCCTAACCCGATTACACCCTAAGTCCTTTTAAGCCTACAAATAAGTTGAAATTTTAAAAAGTGCTTATTAAGGAAAACTTATAAAAGCAAAGTTAAAGAACAAGGTGTGGTGAACAACTTTAATAAAAGCTATATTGAACGGAAACCCTTTAAGCTCAAAATGAGCTTTGTTTAAGATGAAAACAGAAGTTCCAGAAACAGTGGCTTTTGCTTCTTAGATTTTACATCTAAAATTAGGCTGCAATAAGCTCAAATTAAGCTCAAACTTAAAAGCAAAAGAAGTTCTAGAAAGCTTATAATGTGCACTATCTAAATCTAATAAGCTACTTGACCTAAGAACACTAAAAATTAACTGAAATGATCATTCAAATTGGTAAACTCAGGATTAAGCACAAATGACTCAAAATTCTACTAAGCTAATAAGCTTAATAAGCTGAGACAGAGCTTGAGCTTATGAGAACTTAACAACCTAACTACAAGCTAAGAATTTTAATTATAAAAGCTACTTCTACAAGCTAAGAATCTTAAATTTAAAACTAATCTTCTAAGATTACTGTTTTTGGCTTTTTGAATTTTTGTGACCTTTTGACAACAAATTTAAGCTAACAAATTAAGCTGAAAATGGAAAATAAGCTATGATCTATATATAGCTATTTAAAAACTACAAGCTACTTAAATTTTAAGCCTTAAATCCTAGTATTACTAACTAATTTGAAACTAAAAAGGCAGCAGTGGTAACTATGGTTACCACTGCTAGTGTAAATGACAGATGCCAAAAACTCAAATGTGCAGGTATCCTATTAGATTAAAATGCACTTGTGCACAACTCAAAATAAGTGTTAATAAACTCATACCATGCAAAGATTAATCCTGGAGGCTTAGCATCAATTTTCAAAAGCAAAAAGGAAAGGTTTAAAGTACCCTGTGCACAGGTAACAATGATAGCACATAACTTTTGAAATTTTACAATCATAATCCTTATTATAAATTCTATCTCCTTAATGTTCTTAATGAAACCAAAGCTCACTCAAACAAAATGCACACTAAGACCCTTTTTTGACTTTCAAAATTCAAACTAGATAAACCAAACCACCCTTATGAAGGATGACAGATTAAATTTGAGCTCTTGTAACTGAAAAAAAACTTGTGAATGAAATTTTGAGTTACCTGATATTACTTAGCTTAAAACAAACTTATCTAATATGATTTAAACAACTGAATTAACTAAAATCCTAAGATTAATTCTATGCTAATGATATTTTTTTTTGGTTTTTATGGTTTTATGACAAGTGAATGAAATTTTTTAAATCTAAACTATCTAAGCTAAAATCAGATGAAGCATTCAACTTAATAAGCACAATTATAGAGAAATAAGCACAAAATAACTACTAGGATAAGCAAATGAGCAGATCTAAACTAATAAGCAATATAACAATTATTTAAGCTAGAATTTAAAGATAAGTAAAATTCAAAAAGAAAACTTACTTATGAGCTTCAGCTTAGCAGAAGTTACGAGGCTCTAACAACTTATTACTTAGCTCCTAGCATTATGAATAAGCTAGGGTAATAGTCCTTGGGAGTTCCTCCATTGTTAACTCCCCTTCCATATTCAAAAGTCCAAATTGCAAAGGTAATTAGATTTAGAGCTGATTTTAAGGCTTAGGTATGATTAAGATTTAATTCAGCTCCATAATAAGCTTATAGACTTATTAGAGCTTATGAAGGCTTATTGACAGATTTGAGCTAATGAGTAAAAGAGATTAAGATAAGACAAAAATGAAATTTATTTTAAAAAGCTTTGATTACATTATATAAGGAAATTACATCTGATTTAAAAGAGAATTACAAATAAGCTAATTATCTAAAAGCTACACTAAAAAAAATAGAAAAAGAAGATAAAAATTAACACTCTTGTGTGTGTGAGTTGACGTCTTTATTTATAGCCCTAACATGAAGCTTCAATAGGAGGTCTGTGTCATTCCCCCCGCATCCATTAAGCCACTTCCATTAACCCAATCATTGTGACATGATTTATGGCTCGTTGATAACTTGGGAGTCCACAAGGATTGCCAGCTGGCAATCCATGATGTGACGTTTGTGTTAGTTTGCTGAGTGAAATCAATGCAAAATCCTCATTCCATTGTGCTTTCTCCATAGCCACGTGGCTTGATTGCTTAAGTGAGCTAATGAGATCACTGATTGATCTTGATTAGCCTTGTCATTTCATTTATAGACCTTTGTAATAGAAATCCGACCTTTAATTTCAAAAAGCCCTTTGATTTACCTATGGTGAAAGCTGGGGACGATGAGTGAATAATATTTGGGTTTGGCGCCATTTATTTTAACTGAAAGAGTAAAAATTCAGTTATGACTTTGAGGAAATTGCAAGTATGGCCCTTGTGTTTTATTTTTCCCATTTGTAGAGTAAAACAATGTTTGGAAAATGGCATCATAGGTCCTTGTGGTTTATGAAAAGGTAAATAGACTAGTGAAATGGGCTTATGGATTGGGCTTTTGGTTTAAAGGGTATCCGGGTAAGGTTATTTAGGATTTTTAGGCCCATTAAGGGTTTAGGGACTATTTTTGGACTTTTCTGAAAGTTGAGGGGTTATTTTGAAACACTTTGGGTCTTGTTGACTTTTGTTGACCAAGATTGACTAAAGTTGACTGTAGATTTGACTTTTTCTGGCTTTGGCTTCCGGCTTTTGTACACTCTTCCGTTCTCGTGTCCGTGTTTGCTTGTTTTTGACGGTTTTCTTGTGATTTCTGATATATCCGTTCCTGCACACACAAAACACAAATACAAGCATATTTTTGCCATTTTTGGTCTGTTTTGGGTTTATTTGGGCTATTTTAAGCATAAATGAATATGTGTATTTTACACTTATCAGAAACCAAAACTTACAAGACTTATCTTGGCTATGCTACAGGAGCTACACCTCCTAAGAAGGCGCGAAAGTTCAAGAAGCCTGCATCTCCTTAACTCTCTACTGTTCCAGTTTCATCTGAAGAACCTGTGAAGAAGTCAAAGATAGTTAAGAGATCTGCAAAGAAGTCTACTAAGGCTCCAGCAGGAGGTGTTGTCATTAGAGAAACTCCTGAGATGCCATTGTCTAAGAAGAAGGAAAAGGTAGATGTTGCTAGAGGTAAAGGAATTGAGCTGCTATCTGATGTGGCATTAACTAAAGAAGCTCAGTATAAAGAAGTTCCGTTGGAAGAGCTGGGGTAATTTCACAAGACTCATCTAAGTGGTGTCTTTGGGTACTATTAAAGAAAACTGCTTCAAGTGCTGCAAAGATCAAACCTTCTGTTACAAATGAAGGAACTGGTGTTAAACCAGGGGTTCCCGATGTGACTGAAGAAGAATCATCTGAAAGTGAAGCTGAATCTTAGGAAAATGATGAAGATGACAACAATAATGAACAAGATTCTAAAAGTGAAGGAAGTGATGAAGAGAATGACAGTGATGATAAGAATACCCAATCTGACAATGAAAAAGGGTCGGATTCCGAGCATGAAACTAATGAAAATGAATCGGATTCCGAATCTGATCATCAGGAGAATGAATAAGAAGATGAAGATGACGAAAAAGAAGAGGAGGACGAGCTTGTTAAATCCCCGTCTAATGATTCTGATGATGAAGAAAATATTACTGATAAAGTTGAAAGTGATGAAGATGAAGAGATAGATTTTACTACCAGTCAGCTATACGATGATGTGAATATATGGCTGAATGAATCAGTTCAAGCTGATGATGAGAAGATTCAAAAGGAGGGTACCGATGCTGAATCGACTAACATTCAACAAGGGAATGAAAATCTAGATATCTCACAAGTCATAGAAGATGCTCATGTGACACTTTCTACTGTTGCTAAGAAGACTGAAGTTCCAGTTACTAGCTCTTCTCATTCATCTGACTTGGTAGCAAAATTCTTAAACTTTTTAGATATTCCTCATACAGATGCAGAAATTGTTTCTCCAATGGATGTTCACGTCCATCATGAAGTACCAAGCAGGCAAACTCCCACACTCCCTACAGTACATGTCTCGGTTATCACTTAATCTTCACCAATATACTCCACCGTCATCCCACAAATAATACCATCCTTCACTCCTCCACCACCACAATCAACACCCACACCACCACTATTAACTGAAGCAACAAATCCTACATCTACACTTCCTGATTTCACATCAGTCTTCCAATTCAACAACAGAGTTACAACATTAGAAAAAGAAGTTGCTGAACTCAAAAAGGACGATCCTCTTAAAACTCAAGTGACTGCTCTAGTAGATGAACATCTGGACGCAAGGCTAAGAGCAACCAGAGATGAATTCATAAACTTGCTTTTGGCGTCACTCACTGAAAGGATCACAGAGCAAGTTAAGAATCAACTGCCTCAGCTTCTGCCAGAGGAAGTGTCTAACTTCCCCCCCCCCCCTCTAGTGATACAAAGAATGGTTACTGAGTCACTTGATCATGATGTTCTAGCGAAGGAGTCTTCTCAACCATAATCTTCATATGAGGCTGCTGCAACGCTTAAAGAATTTAAGTTGAAAAAGATTCTGATCGACAAAATGGATAAAAGTGAATCATAATCTGCGCTCCTGAAACACAAGATATGCTATGAAGGATTGATAAATCCTTATGATCTGACAGACTATTTTCCACTTATGATAAAGTGTATTCGTTTAAGAGAATCCAAAAAGATAAAGATGAAGACCCTTTCGCTGGATCAGACCGAGGGTTGAAGAAGAGGAAGACTAGCAAGGATGCAGAATCAACAAAAGGTCCTAAAGCTAAAGAATCATAGTCTGGCTCATCCAAAGGCGACAAGTCTCAATCAAAATCTTCTGGAAAGTCTGTTGAGTTAGAGGAACCAGAGTTTGAGGTTGCAAATTCGGATATGCTACAAGATCAAAAGGAGAACCCGAGTAATGATGATGAAGAGCCCAAGGGAAAGGTCACATCTAAACGTGATTGGTTTACCAAACCTAAACGACCTTAAAAACCCACTGATCCTGATTGGAATGACGGAAATACTCCACAACAAGGACCTACTTAAAGCTGGTTAATGACTCTTGCATCGTCTGCTGATAAACCATCAAAGTAAGACTTTGTTGGAATTGATAGAAATCCTATAGACTTCTCTGCATACTCATGAACGGCCTAAGGATCACCAAATCTGACTCAGATACTCTGGTTGAGCCTAGCCATTCAGGACTTCTCAAAGGCACTCGTTCCAATTATTCTTAGTTGGAGTATGACTTTGAAGAATGTTACAAAGCCTTATCGAAGAAACTTGATTGGGAGAATCTAGAAGGCGATGACTATCCATTTGATCTTACCAAACCCCTACCTTTAGTTATGAGTAGAAATCGTCAAAAGGTACCAGTTGATTAATTCTTCAACAACGATCTCAAGTATCTGCAAGGAGGAATTTTGACTATGACCTACACGACTTCTTTAACGAAGACAAAGGCTGCACAATATGATCTTCCAGGCATTAAAGACACGGTTCCAAACATTTGGAGTCCTGTTAAAGTCGCCTATGATAAACATGCACTTTAGGGTATTTCTCATTAGAGAAATCAACGTAAGTCCTTCTATAGATATACACGGGGCCTGGAATCAAGACATGATGTAAATTCGATGAAACGTATTTTGGCAGTAACTCAAGTTGAGGTAATGAGGAAACATGGGTATGGGTATCTGAAAGAGATTGTAGTCAGAAGAGCCGATAACGACCTTAACACATTCAAGGAAGGTGACTTTCCACGTCTTCGTATCAATGACATCGAGGACATGCTCCTCCTTGTTGTTCAGAATCGACTTACAAATCTCTCGGGCGATGATGTTTCTGACTTCGCAATAGCATTAAGAATGTTCACCAGAAGCTTGGTTATTCAGAAGCGAGTCAAAGATCTTCAACTCAGAGTCGAAAGTTACCAGAAGAAGATCAACGTTACCAAGACAAAAACTACCAAACACTGGAATCAGGAAAAGGGACCCATACACTCCATATCAAGACCCTCAAGGATTCATTTATGTTGACACCCTAGGGAGAAACAGGTTGATGCGATCAGATGAACTCTACAAGTTTAGTGATAGGACATTAACTGGGCTTCGAACTTCGCTGGATGACATCACAAAGAATATCCGAATGGAGTACCTGCCAAAGAGAAGATGGAGTACATTGGAAAAGAAAAGAGCTAATATCATGATCAAGGCGATTGACAAGCAGCTGAAAGAAAGAAGGATGATGAGGAGCCTCGAAAAGTTTGTTGGTGGAAGGCACTACGGAACTGACCTCCGGCTACTTCAACGAACAATATGACTTCGTCATATTGTGTTCGTCATCATAAGGTCATTTCGTATATTTTATAAACTTGTGAATATGTATATATGTAGTGTAGACTTAAAAATTAGGCATATATAGTGTTTGAGTATGAATTTTCAAGAATTTCTTAGTAAATTCAAAAAATTTCAAATTAACATACTCAAACACCATATAATACCCTCATAATTTGAGGGGGAGCATTAATATGTGTGAGTCCCTTAAATGAATAGATCTTTGCAGCCTATAACGGATGATAGCCAAGATGTATAAATACAACTGACTATATAGAAACACTGATTATGAATCACATTTTGTTATTGCAGAATTCAGCACAAGTACTATGAAAAAACAACAATGTATATAAACTAAAATAACAAACTTTCTATTAATCTGCTTTGAACAATTACAGATTACTAACTATATTTGATATGATATTTGTATGAGATTTCTTAAGGACGTCACTTACTATGCTAAGAGAGATCCTTTTATATACTAAGGATAACCTCTCACAAGCTTACAAATCGCTAACAGATAACACATATCTTTTCTAGATATCTATACCATATCTCATTTAAATTGGTACTAAACTATTGTCTAACTAAATGTTAATCAACTACATGATCAGTATTACATTTTGATATTGTCGGTACTAAAATTCACGAACAGTACTAAACTATTTGTACGTCGGTTTACTTAACTTTACTAAAACATAAATCCTATAACAATCTCCCGTTAAACATGAATGTTGAACATTGTATGACTTCGGTTTTCGAACTTCTTTAATCACACACAAGAGGATGTATCCAAACACTCATACCATTTCTTGAACTTGTAAACTCTATCCTTCTTCAGCAGCAACTTTGTCTTATCAGCAACTCAGCAACATCTTTCCTGCAACAATCCAAACTTAGTTGGCTTTTTTAGTTTTTGGGCCACAAACTACCAGCCCATCACGGATTGATGTTCCTTTACCAGTAGCCGTTTGCTCTGGGATAGTTAACTCTTCATTTTAAAAACATGGTGAGTTAATTACCATACAGTTTTTGGTAAACTGTCAACCATCAACGGAATTGATTTGTCTTTACCAAATACCGTTTGCTTTTGGACTAGCCAATGCTTCATTGTAATAACATGGTGCATTGATAAACCATATAGTTTTTAGCAAACTATCAGCTATCAACATATTTGATTAGTCTTTACCATGAACTGTTTGATCATGGACTAGCCAACTCTTCACCACAGAAGCAAGGTGAGTTGATAACCCTATAATTTTTGGTAAATTGTCAACCATAAACGGATTTGAGAAGTCTTTACCACAAGCCGTTTGCTTATGGACTAGCCAGTTCTTATGCCTGTTAAGCATGGTGAACTGATGACCATTTGTTGTGTGGTGGTTAGCCAACACTCAAACCCTTCTCAATCCCATCAATCTTACTCTTCAGGTTCTAACTCTGCAAGTATCTTCTTGACAAATTTAATCAACTCCAATGCCATAGTACTCTCTTCTTCAGACTCTAACTTCAATTTCAACATCTGCTTCAGTACTTCCTTTCTCAAAGGATACTTCTTCTCTACCAGCATGTGGATGATTAAACCTGTGTCAGTCACTAAAGTATGTATTCCTGAAGAACTATGCAACTTCCAACTCACAATCTTCCAATCTATCTGTGAACTCCAAAACTCATCTTTATCATCTGAGTTGAACAAAACCATCCAAATATCCCCAAAAACTCTGTCAAAACCTTCAGGACATTCATCTTGGTATGTATCCATTACTGGGTTGATACACAGCATTCAAGTTCTTCTCTGTTCAAATATGGACAGTTCTTGTCATCAAGTACTAAAGTAATCTTTTCTGCCAATTACTCTTATCACCACATGTAAGTTAATCTCCTCATGGTGTTCGTTTGATCAGTTTGTAGGTTTAGCTCACTAGACACTCTGTCTTCACTCTTTGATTGGATATTTTCTGTCAACGATTTTTCATAGTATCGCTTTCTTTTTCTTCATCTTGAGATATAGTTAAATACAATCTCAGTTCATCATTCTCTTTGTCACTTTCATCTTCAGAAGTGTTTTGAATGTATCTTCTTTTCCTTGACTTCATCTTCTTCCTAGTACCAATTTTTCTTTTTCTAGTACTCTCTTCATCTTTATCTTCCTCCTGAACTTCTTCTTTGCTTTCTTCCTTGATCACTTCACTTTTAGATAAACCAACTCCTTTCTCATTCATCCTCTTGATCAACTTTTCATCTTCAGCAGACCCAATAGAGATGAAATCTTCATCAGACCTCTTAATCTTTTCATACAAAGCTTGTATTTCTTCAAACTTCTTGATTTTCAATTCAGAATGTTTGTAGTTTCCCACATGCTTCAAGTAGGTCATCATTTGATTTCTGAGTTGATTCTTGGTTGGTGGTTTATTCCTTATAGCTTCTGATCTTTGTTGAGCAAGGAACTTTCTTTGAGCAGCAATTGTATCATGAAGGAACTTAGCTCTTTCTTCTATTGTAAATTGCTCTCTTTCTTGTTCTTGAAGTTTCTCAGCAAGAAGTCTATCTGCCTCAATCCTTGCCTTTATATCATCAAAATCTCTTATAAGATCTTCATTTGCAGCATTTTCTTCAGCAATTCTGTTTCTCTCCTCTTCAGCTTCCCACTCTTCTTGCACTTTCCTAGCCAACTCTTCATCACTTTCAAGCTGCTTAAACTTCTTCTCAGCTTGAGGAATACCATCAGATTCACTTTCAGATTCATCCTCCTCTTCAATCTTCTTCTTCCCTTTGTCTTTTGGATCAATCTTTGGAAGAGGCTTTAATGTGAGAAGTGATCTTGTAGAAGTAGGCCTAGGTCTATCAGTTTCTTCAACATCCTTCAACTCTACACCTTTCTCTTTTTCTTTAGAAACAGCTTTGGCTTGACTCATGTTGAGGAGAAGTGTAGCTATTGTTTCATCATCTCTAAATATCATAGAAGTGGGTGTTTGAGTGGCTTGAGTAGCAATTTCTTCCTCAGTTTGATCTTCAGTACCTTTTATTTGCCCATCAGTACTTTCAACTTTCTCTTCAGTACCTTCTCTTTGCTCTTCAGTACCTTCAAAGATCTCTTCAGTACCTTCAAAGATCTCTTCAGTACCTTCATTTTGCTCTTTAGTACCTTCAAGGTTCTCATCAGTACCTTCATTTGGCTCTTCAGTACCTTCAACTTGTTCATCAGTACTAACTTTGGATCCGTCAGTACTAACTATTGGTCTGTCAGTACTAACTTTCTCAAAGTCGGTACTAACTCCTTCCTTGTCAGTACTAACTACATCTTCAGTACTAAGTCTAACTTCATCAATCTCCTTGTCTTCATCCACCATTTCTCTTGTCCTCCCTTCACTTTGAGCATTTTCTGTTTCCATGTGATCAATTGTATCTTCAGGCATTACATCAAACAGAGGATCTCTTTGAACTGATGATTCTCCTTTTGCAATCTTCCTCCCTTGTTTGGATACAGACTCTTTGTGCACCCTATGTTTCTTGGAGAAGCTTGTTCTTGGGAATCTTTGCTTCAAGGAGACACTTTTCAGATATGCTTTATGGTGCTTGATGACAGGTTTAGCTTGTTTCTTGAGCTTTGTGATCTGAGCCTTCAAGACTTGTATTTCCTTGGCCTGATCTGAAACCTGTTTACATAAAGATAGACAAAGATCATAGACACCTTGGATAGTCATGTCACCCTCATTCCCTGAAAGGGATTTATCACTGGATGAATGACCTCCAAGATTCTCACCAGAGGTTTCTGGGATAGAATCAGGAATAGTAGTAGTGGGTGAAGGTCTTGGGGATGGGTCAGTCTGATGCTCAATAGGTACCTCACTAGTTTGAGCAGGGGATGAGTCAGTTTGTGGCTCATAAGGTACTTCACTAGTGGGAGCAGGAGAGGGTGTAGGTAATGCTTCAGATGGTCTTTCTGAAGAAGCACCCTCAGCCTGAGTTGGTTGGACCAACATAGTAGGAAACAAAGGGGTTACTTTCCCTGAGAAATGTTTTCCCTTCTTAACCATAAAAGAAAAGACTTTACTAGTTAACTAGTAATTTACAGGGAAATTGATCTAAAGGTACAGTAAATCATAAGAGTAACAACATAGTAGGAAAACAAAAGGGGTTTACTTTTCCGGAGAATGTTTTTTCCTTTTGAACTTAAAGAAAAGACTTTACTTGTTAAGTATTTACGGAAAATGATCTAAAGGTACAGACACAATCAAACTAGGTAGTTTTACTAAAAAAGATACGAAATTAACGTGGGTACATGAATAACTTCTTCTTAGCTTCTAAATGTTAAGCATACCATCAAAAATTAATTTAGAAAAATTATACTTCTGATTAGTTGTTAAACAAATGACTTAGCTTAGTGGCTATTAGTGTTTGTAGAAGTTTGATCCCAAGAGGTGCTTTTTGAACTAATACAATGATTCATTGTATGAAATAAAAACCTCCATTGGGGTGAAAATAAAGCTTTGTTAAATGTTAATACTGTTAAATCCCCCTCATACACAGGCTTGCCAGCTACTTTGGCAGTAATGTGCCTAACATTATTGATTATTTTGGGAAATCTGGCAGACGTCCATAAAATGTTAACAAAGTTGTGGATAAATAGACTTTACAATTGAGAGCATGATGAATTGAGCTTCGCTTAAGAAAATCATGATCTCGTGAACTCTACATTCCCTTCAGACTCTACAAGGATGACGACCCATGTTTTGCTTCGGACATGAATCAAAGAACAGCCTTTGCTTCGCATGAATCAAGAACAGCCATTGTACTTGAAAGAGAGATCGTCGTTAAGAGAGATATTAGGGCTTGTAAATGCGAATGTATTTTAGAGAGAGAATGCGTAAGGAACTGCGCAATTGAAATGGGTTTATATAGGTTTAGGAGACCTAATTTCAAGGAAACCGTTTCAATTTACACTTTGTACCCTTGGCGGTATTTTTCTTTAACGTCTCTAAAGCGGTACAAACTTTGCCCAGCGGTACTAACTTTGCACTGTCGGTACTAACTTTGTCCAACCAAAGAATGAACAATGTAGGTATCAGGAGTGCTTCAGTACCATCAGTAACTCTTCTCAATGACTCTCTAAACTCTATCAAACCTCTGGAAATGCATCACCTATGGTTAACATGTTTCTTTATACAAACTATACAACACAGCATATTGCCTCCCTTTAACCAATGCAGCTTATGGATTTATCATCCCAATAGTAACAACCAAGAACTGAAACCTGCTAACATCAAATGCCTTGGTGAGTAAATCAGCTACATTGTCATCAGTGTGGATTTTAAGCACCTGAATGAGTTTCTTTTCATAAGCATCTCTTATGAAATGGTGCCTAATAGCAATGTGCTTTGTTTTGGAATGATATACTGGATTCTTTACAATGCAAATGGTGCTTTCATTATCAATGTAGATCTTTGTGTTCATGAAGTTGAACCCATAGTCTAACATTTGATTTTGAATCCATAAAACTTGCCCACAGCAGCTTGCAGCAGCAACATACTCTGCTTCTGTAGTAGAAGTAGCCACAATGGTCTGCTTTTTGCATTGCCAAGAAATGAGTCTCCTGCCAAGAAATTGACAACCTCCTGTTGTGGATTTCCTGTCAAGATTTGCTCCAGCATAGTCACTATCTGAGTAGGATTCCAGGTCAAATGAAGACACTCTAGGATACCAAAGACCCAGTTTGGGTTTGCCCTTTAGGTACCTAAAAATTCTCTTGACAGCACTTAGATGGGAAGTCTTTGGAGTGACCTGAAACCTAGAACAAGCACAAACTGCAAACATAATGTCAGGTCTAGAAGCAGTCAAGTACATTAAAGAGCCAATCATGGACCTATAGAGATGGACATCCACATCACTGGCTTCCTCATCCTTGACTAAAGGCTTCTGAGTCTCAATTGGTGTACTAGCAGTCTTAACATTTGCAAAGTCAAACTTCTTCAGGATTTCTGCAACATACTTATCCTGACTAATAAAGATACCATCTTCCTTCTGTTTGACTTGTAATCCAAGAAAGAAAGTGAGCTCTCCCATTGAACTCATCTGAAATCTACTCTTCATTAATGCCTCAAACTCATCACACCAAGATTGCTTTGTAGACCCAAAGATGATATCATCCACATAGACTTGAACTAGTATGATATCATGTTTGTCCTTCTTTAGGAAGAGAGTTTTGTCAATGGTTCCTCTTCTGTATCCATTCTTCAACTAATGCTCGAGCTTAAATCCATTCTATTTCGGACGAGGCAAAACCGGTTCGCAAAATGAATAACAGATATTTTATTAAATGTTATAAAATATTTATGAAATATTATCAAGCGAATACTCATTTTTATCGGAAAAATGATTTGAAAAACAATGGCGCAAGTTTCGTCCGTTGAATCATTTGTTAAGCCGCTCAAATGAGTCCCGAACCAATATAAATAAAAGGTTTCCCCCCAAAACTTTCACTTTTGGTCCCTGTAAAATATTTACAAAATGAACCCCAATCTATTTTAACTTGTCACTTTAGTTTTATATATATATATAAAACTATTATACATTTCTTTCATTTCCATCTCTAATATACACACACATTATACAAACACTCTCTCCCTCTCCACCATCTTCTCCGGCCAGCCGCCACCGGCGTGCTTTCCGGCGAGACCAAAAATACTCCTAACCACCGGATCTACCCACCCCACTACCCCACTCGCTGTCGCGCGCCATCCCCCCCCCCCTCTCCGGATTTTCTCAGCCGTCATCACCATCATCATCATCATCACCGTCGCACCACCATGATTTCGTGTGGTTTTAAAACCACCACGAAAAGGGGCTGCGTTCGGTGTGGGTTGTCACCAAAGAAGGGGTGCGTTGGGCCCGGGTATGACAACCACGCACGGGGTGCGTTTGGTTGGGACAGCCACCGCACGGGGTGCGGTTTGGTTTGTAAAATAAGCTGAAGAGGGTGCGTGTGGGTCGGGTCGGGCTGTGGGACAGCCGGTCGGGGTTGGTTTAGCACAGGGGTGTTTGAAATTGTGGGTTGGGTCGGTTGGTTTTGTGTAACAGCTGGGTATAAACCCAGTGAGGGTGCGTCGGGGTAGTTATCATACATAAGAGTATGTTTGGTTTGTTTATAATGCCCGCGAGGGTGCGTTTGGAGTCGGGTAGGCAGCCGGGACAAGGGTTGTCGGGTTGACAGCCGCGGGTGCGGTTGGTTTTATTAAAACACCACGAAGGGTTTGTTAGTTGGGTTGGTCGTTTTTAAGTTTGCGGGGGACATCTGGAACAGCCGAGAAAGTGCGTGTTGGGTTTAGGTATGGTTTTAACAGGGGGGCTGATTGGGTTTGGCTGCGAAAACAGCCGGGGTGCGTCGCGTTTGAGTGTGTTGTCACCGATATAGGGTGAGTTTGGTTTACACCGCAAACTATATTATTTGTTTCATATATTTAATTTTATCGAATTCATAATATGTGATGAAAAATATTAAAACTTGCGCCGTCTAATAAAAATGTGATATAAATAATTAAAACGGGATTGATATAAATCTATAAGCGATACTAGATGTATTATAGACGAGAGTTGAACTAAAAACGGACTTTGGCGCGTTTTATAACGAGTAATTAAGAGCAGAAAATAGAACGTAGGATTCGGGGTTCGAGACTTTGAAAAGTGGACTTTAGTTTACAAAATATAACAAAATATATTTTTACGGACATTTTGATATAAAACGGGACTTCTAACTCTCAATAACGAAGAAACTGGATCGAAATCGGAATATACACTTTAGTAGAAAAATAGGTTATTTTTAATAAATATTAAAAATGGCAGATTTATTAATTAAATGATTTGATCACTTTCGAGTCCGTTTCAGCCTTCCGGCGAAACACGAAAGTTGTTCGTAATGACATTTTACTTTGCCGCGAGGATTGTCAGTTTTAAAACTTAAGATATAGCGGGTCAAAAACTAAAGGTCAACGTAAAAGTCAACGGATATTTTAATTAATATTAATACATTATGAGTACGATTTTGAATGATAAAATAAAGCAGGTTAATATATTATTTCAATTAATAGTTTTAAGATCATTGTTTGGTTCTAAAAACGGAGAGTCTAAAAATAGTAACTTTCTGTAAATATTGAGATAAGTTAGGATTGGACGAAAAATAGTATATATACATAAAATATACTAAGGGTTAAGGTTTAAAGACGCGCAAGTGGATTTCTCATCACATGTATATATGTATGTATACATATTAAAATAAAAGGCATGATTTCGTGGTAACGATGTACGCACGTTGGTCGTATTTATACTGTATTATAAAAGAGCGGACATAATTATAGTCGTGGTCCCGAGATCGTTCAGATTCGTTGTGAATTAATTGGATTAATATGATCGTGGTCTTAAATCATGTGATTTCATAGCCTCGCTTTTCAATCTTTGAATGTTTAATAACCCCGCGAGACGGATTACATGCTTGTCAACAAATTCCTTAATACTTTACACGTTTATCTTATAACAATGTGATTGTTTTAAGGGATTCTGTGAGTTTAATAGCCCCATTTTTTTTACTGGTGAGGTTTTTTTTTACATAAATTTTTTGGGTGAGAACATGCTTTGTTTACAAATAGATTTTTACAGGATTGTTACAAATTAGTTTTAACATACTTATTAACATAGCTCGCTATGTGATACATAATTTGACTTCATTTTTTTTTTATTTTTTTTGTCCCCCCACAAAATTTTTGGCCCCAAAAATAACTTTTACTTTTGAAATGATTACGATTTGCTTAGGCTGATTGAACTGATAACAACCAAAATCACAGCCCTGGTGTTCCTTGGAGGGGAAACGTAAACGGGAGTACATATTTTTACATTACTGCCCGGGTGTTCTTGGAGGGGACACCGGTAACGGGAGTATATATATATTATTTGTATCACTGCCCGAATTGGGTACATACAAGTCTACGTCACAGCGTCATGAACTGTAAATCACTTGGAGGGTGAGCGCGAATGTTATGAAATAGATCTATTCGGGTTGGATACCCTGTCGGGTGATTAGGCTATCAGCTGTTACGAACATTATAGCGTGATGTCCACGTGAATGATATAAAATAGATCTATTCGGGATTGACAACCCCCGTTCGGGTGACTAGCTATCACTGGGAACGAACGTTATAACATGTCGGATTATAACGTTGGGACTATCGGGCCTCCCCGACAAATACATACATTGGAACATTTTGTTCATTAAATTAACCATGCATTCTTTATAAAATCTTTGGGATAATATTGGTACTTTTGGTGACATAAAATGGGTAATGCCTGTTTTATAAACCTTTTACATGGTACTGTGATGACACAGTGGATAAATATATTTGTTGAAACTTACATTCATATTTAAACTAATCTATGAACTCACCAACTTTAATGTTGACACTTTTAAGCATGTTTTTCTCAGGTGAATTAGATGCTTGGACTATTTGATGTGCATTGGAGTCTTTACATTCAAGCTTTTCATTGTGATGCAATTATGGGACAAATGTTATATTAAATACAGATTTTGATTAAATCAACAATGTAAATTTTCAAACGACACCTAGAGGTCGTTCTCTTGTATCTATTGCTGTGTATTATGAAGTAGCACCCCATGTGGTATTCCGCTGCGTTGTATATGATTTTTGGGGGTGTTACAGATTGGTATCAGAGCACTGGTTATAGAGAACTAGGTTGCTTAGGTTACCTAGACTATAACCGTTTTCACAAATATTGCATCACATCAAACATTTTCAAAGTGCATACACGCTACTTGCTTATGTGCTTACATTACGTGCTGCATTAAGTGCTTACGTGACATACATATATATAATATATATATGCTTGCATTCCTTTCGCGTATATCGTACGCTTATTTATATAAGAGTTATTATATAAATACCAGAATATTTTTAAGACATTGTGGGTTGCACAATGGTCTCATTCTACTCGTCAGACATTGTGAGTTATACAATGGTCTCATCTTACTTCTTAGACATTGTGAGTTGCACAATGATCTCATTTCGTTCTCAGACATTGTAAGTTAAACAATGGTCTCTAAGGATATTATTTTTCTTCATAGCTTTATACTATATTGTATTACGCGGAGACCGACATAATTTTGTTTACATGGAATTATGTATGAATCTAAGTATTACAAGTCTTGTATAGGCGGGACTTGTAATATGAGGATTGATATGATAATTGCTATGTTAACAAAGCCCGTCACAGTTCTGTTTACATGGGATTATGTATGAATCTAAGTATTACAAGTCTTGTATGGGCGGGACTTGTAATAGGAGGATTTATATGATAATTGCTATGTTGACTGGTTCATCGAGACTTTTACCTTATTTACTCTAACCAAGTACTCATTAATTATCTTGAACTCTATGTTGATCTCGCCTGGCAGTTTTTACTCCCAGCTTCCAAAGACGAGTTTTAAATCACTCGTCCCATACTCATTAGAGCACATGCATCGTCATGTCAACCACCTTGAAGGTTATGAGAGTACGCGTATTGCACCGGGAATTATTAAGTAGGATGATTTATAATTTATTTATTTGAAAGGATTGGGACGCCTCTTCATTTAAATAAATAAATTATAAATCACCGAACCATAAGTTTATCATTTCTTACTTACATAAATTTGGACGCTTCTTTATGTAAATAAGAAATTATAAATGAGTGGGCTTAATGGTATCCGATATGACACGAGTATGAACCTGAAATCGATAATCATCAGAATCCGTTAAAAGTGTCTAGAAATGCAGTATATACTCTACTGTAATGCACTAAACTTATAAACTATAAAGCAGTAAGATATTTATATTTAAAATGTAGTAGAATATAAGCTATAATGCAGTAGGATGTAAACTATAATGGAGTAGGATGTTAACTTAAAACATTCTTAAGAACACCAGCTATAGAATATTGCATTACAGCTAATGCAGTAGAATATAAGTGTGTGATGCACTACATCTACTACATTATAGTTTATAAATAACTGCATTAAGCATAAAAACAACAATCATAAACTTTTTTTCTCATAAAAACAAACTTAGACGAACCTATAAATAAATGATAAGAATGTTAGAAACTCATTACATCATTTACTATACATCATTTACATAAGTCATTGTGGTATCCTTTGTAATGTAATGCAGTAAGATGTACACTAGAATGCAGCAGAATATAAACTATAATGAATTACCAAGTACATTTAAATTATAAGTTCCTTAAGAACAATATCTATATTCTACTGCATTACAGTGCATTGTCTAGCACATCACTTAATGTGGTTTAAACCTCAAAATATAAAAACTCTATAGTAGTACATCATAGTCTTAATTCTACTGCATTACATTGCATTGTCTAGCACATGAATTACAAACTACATTTAACTTATAAGTTCCTTAACAACACCAGCTACATATTATTGCATTAAAGAGCATTCTCTAGCACATCACAACATGATCAGGCATTCAAAATCAAAATCCTACTACATCTACTACATCTAACAACATAATCTACTACATCTACAAACTACATTTTAACTTATAAGTTCCTTAACAACACCAACTATATTTACTGCATTAAAGAGCATTCTCTAGCACATCACAACATGATCAGGCATTCAAAATCAATAATGTAAAGTCAAAGCCTGAAAATCAAAATCCTACTACATCTAACAACATAATCACTACATCTACTACATTTACAAACTACATTTTAACTTATAAGTTACTTAACAACACCAGCTACATTGTACTGCATTACAGAGCATTATCTAGCACATCAAAACATGATCAGACATTCAAAATCAATAATGTAAAGTCAAAAGCCTGAAAATCAAAATCCTAGTACATCTACTACATCTAGTGCATCTAACAACATAATAAATGATTATTATTTTTCTTAGCTATATATATAATATAATAAATTACAAAATATATAATAGTAA